>VXBR01006352.1:1363336-1475496 GCA_013400215.1 Cisticola juncidis | reverse complement strand
GCCATTTAAAAACCCTAAACAAATACCCAAGCTCTACAAGGGCAAGGACAATGACAGTAGGACACACAGTTCTTGTACTGAATCTGTTTTCCTGACAGTAAAAGAGTGATTCCTTGCTATTCCTTAACTTCTGATATTTTTCTACTTTTACAAAAATATTTCTTTTCCATATCCATTTTAACTGAATGGAACACAATGACCAGAGTCTACAATACAGATGTGGAGATTTCAGAGGGAGGGAAGGTAGAAGATCTTCCCTCCTCTCTACTTGCATATTTGCTTACATCTTACCTCACAGAGCCTTGAGTCAAACTAAAAGAGATCCTGAGACAATTGCCTATTCTCTTCAAGTCCAAAAGTATCTCTAAAACTGTTTAGGCATGGAAATGGCTGGTATTTTGTTCTGAAACAATCCACAGCTTTGAAAAACATAAAAATATGGAAAATGGCAGCATTTTTCAAACTACCATTGTCTTTTTGTAAGTAAGCTTTTGAGTGTATTACACTTTTGTGGAAATTATATGTGTAGGGGAAAATGAAGATGGAGAAGAAAACCACTCTCTCACTATGACTGATATGTTATCTAAATCAGCTGTAAATGGAAAATATTGTTTTTTCTAGAGTTTTGTGAAAGCTAGCAATTTTTATAATCCTAGCAGACCAATGTTCTCTTTTCCAAATGCAAGTTTTAAGAAAATTCCTTTGAGTGCTCCATGGACACTAGGACAATCATGTAGAAATTGCTTTCTAACTACTTCAACAGTTTCTGTGCATGCTGGAACACCCACTGACTTTCATTAATGTAAAATATGCAAAAATAGGGATTTTTTTCATCAGTAGAAGTAGTAGGACTATCTAATAGCCAAGGCTCTGGAATTAAAATCTGTCTAGGCATTTTAAGAAGAAAAGCTTTATTCATGTTCTGTGACTCTGGCATTCAAAAGGAACTAGAATTCAGACCAGGAAAGACTTACAGAACTGGAAGGGCTAACGTATCCATAAGCACTGATGGTTCAAAAAGATGCTACATCAGTGGTGGGTCTACCACAAACTAATCCAGATCCAGATTCAGGTCCATAGTCCTGCCAAATAACAAAGCCACAGATCATGTAGCCTACTCTGGGTCTTCTAGAAGAAGCTGGAAAGTTACTTGTTCACATGTTTCTTGGCTTGATTTTTTTTTTGTTTGTTTTCTTGTTTTCAGTACCTTAGAACTGACATAATCAGCAGGTTACTTCATGTAACTCTGAACAACCAGAAGAGTTGGATATTGGTTTTAAAACATTTGAAATATATATTTTGAAAAAATTTCATCTGATGAAATAACTTACATCATGCTCTCACACTTTGATATTATGTTTTGTCTTTTCTTATGCCATTATTGTCTTTTTAAATATAAAGGTTGAAATATCTTTGCTCATCTTCGTGAGTGAGACCTCACTGACTGAAATTAATAGTACAAAGTAATAGTGAATTTCACAAAATGGGCTGTATTAATTTAATTGTAAATAGGTTATAAATAGGCTGTCACTCTGTCAATGGGCAGTAGTTAGAATCAGTTTAGAATCAGTTTATTTCCTTTCATATGTGATATGTAAGAGAAGAAAAAGAGGAAGCTGCTATGAAAAAAATATCATGCTTGCATGAATTATATACTCCAATAAACATTAAACTATCCAAAAAAAGATCAAAGAACCCAAGAATTTCACATTTGATCTGCAAACTGACTTATATAGAAGAGTCACTGAAAGAAAAAAACACCTTTAGAAATCCCAACTCATACAATTATTGAAACATTATCCCAATAGAGTGTTATCCTAAATAAGTCAAATATGAGGAAACCCCTCCAAAGAAAATAAACCCAAAATATTTTATATTCTCTGAAACTTGAAAAATACAGCAGAAGCTCTGTTCAGTGTATACATCACATAACTAAAAAAAACCCAAATCAAATAATTTATTCTTTAAAAAAAATTCAGAAGACACTGATATGATGCTAAAACAAAACTGAGAAGACAGAAATTAAATTTAACTGGGAAACCTCAGCAATTGATATGGATCAAAATTCTAGGAAAAGACAAACAAATTATTATCTTCTTTAATAAGGAGGAAAGTAGTTTGGGTGAACACTAGCTAATGTTTAGTGAATAATTTTGCCTAAATACTAAACTAAAATTCCTCCATCAGTCTAAAAATAAATATATAATGAGCAGGTCATTCTGGTTTTGTAGTTACATCCAAATAAATGAAATAGATACTTGTGAAAATTGATTTATGTGCTATTATATAAATATAAAAGATGTTCACATCTTTGAATTTTTCCAGGCGAGTTTGTCAAATTTACAATAATTGTGTCAGCTGATGTGCACATTCAGTTAAATGAACTTGAAGTTTAGACATATAACAGCGGAGCTTCAGGTCAGTCAAAGAGAACTTTTTACCTCTTGCATTTGAAGAATTACAATTTGACTTACAACAGCTGGAGCTACATTCAGTGAAAAGATGTTCCCTTATAGTGAAGGTAATGAACATGTGGTTGTGACCTCATATGGCACTTAGAGGCATGCTTTAGTTGACAAGGTGGTGGGTGGTTGGTCAAAGGTTGGACTCTATGATTTCAGAGGTCTTTCCCAACCTAAAATGATTCTGTGATTCTGTCATGATTAATATTATGCAGGTCACTTTATGTCTTTGCACTAAGCTCTTCATCTGTCTGCAGGGTCTTTTAAAAAAGGTGTTTCCAGTATTCTCTTTTTGTCCAGATAAGATCTATTTCAAATAGCATATCTTCAATTGAAAACCATATTTAAAAATGTCAAACTCAGAAACTTTTTTCAATTCAGGATTTCACATACACTGAAATTATGTTCTGATTCTGTATTGTAGTAGGATGTGGACATGTTGAAGGAGAAATCTCCATTTTCTCTTCCAAGACATTCTGGTTTCCCCTAAAGACCCTTCTACAAATGTTATGTTAGAGTCTGCTACTCGTGGCCCCTAATTTCAGTGTGTTGAACTCCTCAGGAGATACACCCGGAAAGAAATTTCAATTTGCTCTTGTGAAATTTTTCATTTCTTGAGCATGTAATGCAGGAGGATGTAATGCAGGAGGCTGAAGGTAAGCTGAAGGTCTTGCCCATAATCTTGGCTTGATTTTTTTATTCTGCCCAGGAAGAACAAATCTTTACATCCCTTTTCATAACAGTATCCCTAGAACTATTGAGACCTACAGGGCATTTATTTTATAGCTTCTCAAGCAGCAAGACTGAAAGTTATTTCCTACAAAACCTCTCAAAAATCAAGAAGTAGTTGCAAATACTAGTATCATATCTTTTTTACCCAAGATGTACTAAAAATAAGCTGTATTTCCTGAAAGAAAAATTTTCAGAATAGCCACAACTTCTCATAGCCATAAAAAATTGAATAATTGAGAATATATTATGTCAGAATATCTCTGTTGCTAAAATCAATTATAAAGAGTAATAAGAAGATATTATTAAGCATCCTCATTGCTGTTGCGCTTATGAATTATGTGATTTTACAGTTTTCTCCATTAGATTCTGCTTTTCTCAAAGTCAGACTTGTGATTCCATAATTTTCACAAGCAAAATTTGATAAAGTACTGGATTAACATTAAGATTAAGATTAAGTACTGGATTACACTAATTAATAAAAAAGAGACAGTAAAGCACTTAGCCAAGTCCAGACTATGAGACTACTTGTATGCATAAATTTAAAGCAATCTGTGATTTTGCTGTAGATGTCTTAACAGGGTTTTGCTTCATGATTATGCTGAGGCAGCATGAGCTACCATTCAGCTGTGGAAAAACAGATGTTCTTTATTAATTCTAAATTCAGTAAAATGGATCCATTTTGATTTGGAATAAATTTATATGCTGCCTTGAGGGTACTTTTTATGTAACACAGGGCATCTTGTTCATAGTTTGGGCAAGCTAGAATAATTCTAGTTTTTTTTATTACTTTATCTTAGAGCTAGAATAAAACACTTTAAAACATAAAAGATTTTCTTTATCAACATGATATAAAACATTATTGATATAATTTTCTGTAAAAGATAAGGTTAGCATCGTAGAGTGAGTAATTAATATAATCATTATCAAACCTCTCATCTTAAGCAATTCCTAAAATCTCCACAAAATTTTACACTTATAAATTATGATTGGATATGCCAAAACATCAATTACCACTGCAAACCCCAAAGTTTGTGTTTCCAGTACAGCTGTCTGGTTTAGGACTTGGATTTTTAGAGTTGGGAGAGACAGGTATACTGCTAAGAGGACAGTTCAGTTACTTCAGTTATTTTATGGGCAAAAATTACATCTGAAGATACTTTAAGCACTTCAGTTTAGTAGAAAATTTTTGAAACTGCAATTTTTTACAAGATTTTCTTCTATTAGTCCGGCCCAAATTGAATTATGTTGCAAATATGAAGACATAATCTGATTTCATAAAATAAACCGAAGTACAAAATGAACATTTTACATATCTCAAATCAAAACATTTTGCAATAGAGATAGTTTAAAATGTTTTGTTAGGAAGGCATATCTGTAGAAATTTATTTCCTCTTCATAATTCTTCAATCCAGCTCCATAACTTGAATTTTCAGTCTTCTTGAATAAAATATAGCAGCTTAAAATAAAGATCTTGTTGAAACCTGTAAAGTACAATCTGCCAATAGAGTGCAGTATGTCTTCACATGTGTGGTCTCCCATATTTCTCTCAACCAAGACCAGCTGAAAATACCTGCTTCAACTGATAACAAGTAGTTTTTGTTGCTCTTAACAGAAGTACTCTGGAGACAGAAGTACAAAAAACTATACTAAATGAAAATTGTTTCCATAATTATTAATAGTTAGTTTGAAATACAACTGAGTTTTTTTTGAAAAACAGATTTAGCTGTTGCCCTTTTGAAAAGATAGTAATGAACTACCTATCTTTTATAGGAATGTGAATGAGTTTTAACAAAAGGAAATATTTTCAAAAGACTAAATTTAAACACATAATCAGAAAAAAAAAAATCCATGTTCTTCAAGGCCTAGAAGAAAATTCACCATAGTGTTAACTTTTACAAAAGATAAGAAAATGTTAAGGTTAAACTAAACCCAAAAGCCCCAAAGAGGGATTTACAGAGAAGGATGTTAGCAATTACAGATCCAGGGAGGTTCATTCATTCTGCAGTATTACAAGGCAGTCTACTCCCACTAGAAAGACACTGAAGTCAATACAATCTGTCTGGGTTAGTTCAATTCATTGGTTTTATGTGTTAAAAGTTAAAAAAAAAAAAAATGCTTTCCAGAAGCCGTATTCTACATATGTATAGGAGTCAAATAAGTTAAATAGATTGTTTGCTAGTTAATAAGTCACAGCTTGCACATTTTTATTGTTTATGTTTCCTATTCTTTTGCCAAAACCTCCTCCAAATATACTTTTTACCCCCCCATTCTTTGACTTAATTTCCAGTCATTTGATTACTTAACATTTTTGTTATTTTGTAATAACACATGTTGAGGTTTTTATGAGTAAAATTTTTCAATCTCTGCAAAGTACTTTGCAAGAAAATCACATAAAACTTTTGGTTTCTGCAATTATAGACTGTTTTCTATCTGGTTTTCTAACAGTTCAATCTATTTACAGGAAAGCACTGTTTTTTTCATGACTATCTAGGAGAGTATCTAGGCTTTCAGCAACTAGGTTGAAGAAGAAGTTCCTGACCATGGGAGGGGAGTTGCAACTAGATTATCTTTAAAGTCCCTCTCAACCTAAACCATTCTATGATTCTGTGTTTCTACCATTCTGCGAAACTAAAATATAAATTATTTAAGATAAGCATGCCATTTTGATATTCAGTGAGATCTCTGAAGCTGATATGTTGAGATGCATAACATTTTTCAGTATATATTCACTCATTCTTCATCAGCTTCATGTGCTTTGACCCTCAATCAAACACAATCAATTCATGACTGTACCATAAAAAAATGTTTGAGATGCAAATCAGTTTATGGATTTTCTGGGGCTGGGAGGGGTAATAATGAAAGGATACTGAGTAAACCATCGTTTGCTTAAACCCTCCTTTCTGAAGCTGATAAAGGGTGCCCAAATGAAACTTTGGTTCGCATATCTATAATTTACTTCTAAACAGCAAGAGGTGTTATCACCTGACAGTGTGGAACAGCAGGAAAGTACCACCATAGTGTAAGCATGGAAGCTATTATGGAGGGAATGAAATGTTTCCTGTGGTTATTTGAAGTGTATTTCAGTGTTTATAGCCTTGGTCACTTGAATTCTCAGTGTGAATTATAAAATATAATGTGTAGCTGTTAGACCTGATTAAATGTATATCATGGCTGTTAGGACAAAGAAAAAATAATAATTAAAAATAAAACCAAAACTGAGAGACAGCCAAACAGAGCATCAAGAGACAGAGATAAGTAATTATTTGGATGCTGCAGTGTGAGAGATTTTATCTTTTACATAATTAGAAAGTCATTCTTTACAACACTACGCATGTTTAACCTTCTCTAAGACCAAGTTACTCCAATGGACCAGAATTTGCTGTTTCTACTTTTGTATGAGGCTAAAGAGGTCATCTGCTTCAATGAAAACTGCTAAAAGCAACAGCCAGTTGGAAAGATGAAAGAAATGCACCACCAATCTCTCTACACAACTCTCATCTTCTGACATGATTGAATCATGTTGTGCTGTCACATCCTATTACTGTTTTAAATGTGTACATGGGGTTTCAGTTGTGCTTGCTTCACAAAGGCAAACCTGGACTTCAAAAGCCAAGGTTTGCAGCAGATCCCTTAATTCAGGTAAAACAAAAATTTTAGGATAGATCAAGCAGAAAAGCAATTATTCTTAAAAAAACAAAAAAAAAAAAAAAAGTCCTTAGATTTATTGATATGGCTATAAAAACTAGGATATCTATTTAAAATTCATTTACTTGCGAAAATTTTTTCCATTTATAATTATTTGGCTTATTTAAAAAAGCAATATTATGAAAATAACAAAATGAAGTTTAAAAAAAAAAAACAAACAACCAAACAACAAAACATATTATCTCTACGGTTTTTAATACCCAGGTTTTGAATAGTTTTTTCCCAGTTTCTGATGCAGTCAATCAGAATATCTGCTTTTTGCAGAGGTCTATGCAAAATAGAAAATAAAACATTTATCATTATATAATAGATCTACTTTACACTAAATGATATAACTCCTGAATTTTAAGAATTTTGTTAAATATCTCTGATTTCCTCCTCAGGAAAATAATCTTACAATTTTATGACCTATTGATTACCTACTAATATTATCTTTTTATGTTAACAGAAGAATCAGAGGAATGTACAGGGTATATAGCATAAATGAGTGGCAATAAGAATGTGTGTGCATGTGTGCATAAACTTATGTGAGTCTTGTCATGATGCACTTGTGTCTTTTATTCCTCCCACATATATATATATGAAAACTCTTGCTTTCTAAAAAGACATTGGAAAATCAAAGCATGAAGAAATAAAATAAATCACAGTGTAATACTTATCTCTCTTTCAAAAACTTATTTCTTTTGCATCAAATAATTTTACAGCATAAAGTGTTCCATGTATTTGAAAGGAAGTTTCTTTGTGAGTTTTATGCAGTTTTGGTTTTGCTTCTCTGTCTAGTAATTAAAACTGCTGCAATCCATTGGGTAATGGTAGATAACTTAGAGTATAAAAATATCACTATAAATATCCTTCAAAGTTATTTCAGGTGAAATCTCTTGTTTTATAACCTCTAATACTTTGCCAGCCTGACAGTCTTGAAATATGTGCACAGGAAGAAAAAAAAGTGAAAACTTATTTCATAAGGTTATTCATTGCTTCAAGAATTCATTCAAAATTAGAGGGAAAAAACTCTAGAACACTAGGGAAAGGTCTTAATAATTTAATAATAGAACTTAATCAGGACTTAAAGGGATCACTGGAGTTAATTAGCAAGACAGAATGCTTGTTATACACAGCCAGGCTGAGAGGAACATAAATAATATGAAGCAAGGATCTATGCCCAAAAGATACATTATGTATAATCACAGAGGCCATATATTGTACAAGCACAATAGCACAAAGATTAATTGTCTCTAGAAAATATTTCCATACTGTCCATCTGCTATAAAATATTTTAGTACAATTTATTTTTACATATATCTGTGTGTTTCTTCAGAGGGGAAGATAGAAAAATCATTATTGTATGGATTGCTTGTCTAAATGCAGAAGAAAAGGAGGATCAGATACGATTAGCACCAAAGTCATCACAAAGAAGACTCATATGGAGCTAAGATTTCATGACTTAAGTCATGAAAAAAAGAAACTTTCTCAGAAAATAATCCTAGATATATGATAGCAGTACAGTATAATGTCTATGTTTTTTCCCTCCCATAACATATCTTTCACACAAATGCCCTGAAGCAAGAAGATAAGCTAAACAGAGGAATCCCCTGCCTACTCCTGCAAAAGCTGCCTTGAGATGGGAACAAGCATCAGGGCCAAGTGGTGACAAAGGATGGGATATAACTCATTGTATGGACTTATTTTTGGATTTGTAATCTCTTTCTTCAAAAGATTCTCTATTTCCTAAGTATTGTTGATTGTTTCCTCAGTACTGCTGATTATTTCCTCAGTATAGATGAATTTGCATTTAGTGTCTAGATGCACTAATGCATAGAAGAGTAAAATACATAGTTGTAGCCACAGAGTTGCAGCAAGGCTGTGTATGGCACAGAATTGCTGCATAAGCAGGACTGGTAGCCTCCTGATTTAATGTTGAGTTATCTGCCACTGAGGTAAGCCAACAAAAAGTGTTGGCTGATGTCACAGCTAAGCCAATCTACTGACTAGGTAATCCTCACCTCTTCCTGTGAGGGATAGGCTGGGCTAGACCATGGTCGAGGACCTCTCCAAACCATTTTTCTTCTATGTTTCTACCATCAAAAAGAAGACTTCTTCTGCCCTTACCTCCCTTAATCCATAATTCTTCTCTGGTTTGAACCTTCAGTGAGTCCATTTAAGGATTTAAGTCATAAAAAACTATTATGACATAAAAGGGATAAGAAACCCATTTATGCCATTTAACTTTCTGAATCGTTCACCAACCATTCAGACAAGATTTTGTTCTGCCACCAAATAAAGAGGAGAGGAGGAAATGTGTGGGCAGCATGAAAAGTGAACAGTATCCTCTTCTGTAAGAGCTAGCCTTCAGGTTCCACAGCTTTAACATTAATTTGCATACTGAATTTGAGAGATTTTTATTCAGGTGAAAATTTATGCTGTTAGGTTGCACCAGCTTAATCAAGTTGTAGTTGTATATTCTGTATTCTGTTAAAAATACTGTTAAAAATATTGATTAAAATTACATTTTAAAAAATTGACTAATATCCTGTGACTTGAAAAAGAAACATAATTTTTCCTAATTAGCAAAAAAACTTGGTTTTAGACCTTTATTCTACTGAATGTCAAGATATTACTTCTGTCACTGGATCTTGATTTCAATAATTTCTACGGCAATTTGTAGCTTACCTCTTCAGCCATGTAAGGTTTGGGCATGGGACTGATACTCTTACCATATTTATCAAAAACACCTTATAAAATTTACCTGCTAGAAATCTGAATTCTTTTGCAAAAACATGTAAAACATCAAAACTCTTACCTTTCTTTTAACAATGTGCACAATATTAATTTAGGGCCAAAGTAGAAGCATGTTTAAATAGGTGCATAATCTAATTCTATGAATAACTGAAACTTAACATTTTCTTAAGTCAGGCTCACATTAACAAGAGAATGGAAGTACTGTGGATAAGGACAAGAACACAAGGAAATCCTGAATTTTATAGGCTGTTATGTTTGGCCTGCAGTGCAATTTGAGTAGGCCCATGTAGGTATGGCATGTGCATGTATGGGTATATGTACAAAAAGTCCTACTAAAACTCATCATTTTTTACTCATAGTGACGTCTTCTCTTTGAACAAAACATATACATATATGTGTATAATAAAGGATTTTCAATTGATGATAACATGAAATAAGCAATTTCTTTTATTCTAAATAGTTCAGATATCTGAGAATGGCATATATACTAATATATTCTATATCTACAAATAGAAATTATATGTACTCTAAAAATGTTAGGTTTAATTGTATGTAATTTAACTTTTTATTTTATGTAATTGAATTATGCAATTTAATTTAATGTAGGTCTAGGTACACATACCGGACCAATATATGTTTTAAACTGTGAGGCCTTACGGTTATCTTTTCCAAATTTATGTTTCACAATATAAAATGTTAAGAACATGCTAGATGTAATATTCAGTAACTTAGGCCAGTATTGATGCCTAAGATATATGAACTAAGTATAAATTAGATAAAACTTTAAGGTACCTATTGAAGTGTTAATTAAAATATAACTTTTTTTTTCACACAATGACAATAGGAATTAAAATTCACATTTAATTTTATGTGTTACTAATTACTTCTTGACCTGGGATTGAAAATGTCAACTATGATAATCTCTAAAAAGGAGAAAATAGTATGGATAAATTAAATACACTTGTTGAAAATATTTTTTTTTTAATCATGATTGTTCATCTATATATTGTTCTGCAAACTTTAAGCCTCTGAGCTAAAGTTAAGAAAAGAATTATGCCATTAAGCTTCATTTTATTCTGATTTTTTTTCTTTATACCTCATCAACATATTTATGTATTTGTTATAAAAAAAGAAAGGACAGATTTCCCAGTAAGCCTATCTGCAAATTAATATGACAAAACAGAAAGTAGGGTATAGGTCAAGTTGATTCCTCATACGAAAGAGATTAGGTAACCACAGGGAAAAGAAACCCTGCATAATAAATAATAGTAAACTTTATCATAAAAATGCATTATTTTGAAATGTAGTTAGAATATATTGTGGTTACTGTACAGCAGACATTATTTCATGTGCTGTTAATTGTTTTTACAATCTTCTATTACATGAAAAAGCTTATTTCAGACTTTGGTAATACTAGAAACTTTCTTTACAAACAAAATAGTCATCATAACAGAAGGGAACACAGCAGCAAGGAAACTGAAAAAGTTAAACAGAAAAGCAAATCCTTTCTGTAAACTTCCTGCAGCCTTACTCCTTAATGCAATTTGCTAAAGGAGACAGTACACTAGCTCAACACTGCTTCCTAATTTTTCTCCTTTTCACAGATATTTTAAAAATCCCCACTTGAGTTCCCCATGTAATTTTCAAGGTCTTGAAAAGTGACATATAAAGTACAGAAAATGCTTTCTACCCTTTATTGCTGAGATCATACAAGAGTTTTTAACAATCTAAAAGAAAAAAAAGTTGTTGAATACAGTGTCCACATCTGACTGTCTACTCAGCCAAAGAAGAGATGTGAAATGACACATTTACTACTCGGTTGCAGGGACAAAACTTCTGCAGAGGGAAGCAACCACTGCTTAGCAGCAAGACCTACCCAGGAAGCTGCAATCACAACCTTCAACTTTTCACTTTCCTGAAGCAAAACAGGACTCCCAAATCTAACAAGTTTTCCAGTTCCTTTATTCTTTATTAACTTCTAGTCACCTCTCCTCCCTCCAGGAAAAGGGAATGGGGTAGGTGTAAATCAGTAAATCAG
Source organism: Cisticola juncidis (assembly GCA_013400215.1). Classification (NCBI taxonomy): domain Eukaryota; kingdom Metazoa; phylum Chordata; class Aves; order Passeriformes; family Cisticolidae; genus Cisticola; species Cisticola juncidis. The sequence goes on along the minus strand of VXBR01006352.1, from coordinate 1,463,820 downwards.
TGCTGTATATTCTGCTGAGAATTTTTGATTGACTCCTTATTTATAATACCAATCCTGTTTTGGAGACTCTGAATTCTTGGAGACTCATTCTGCCAAGCACCGCAGTAAAACTAATAAGTAATACAATATCTTAATAAATACTAAAGCAGTGGAGGTAATGAAGCAAATCAGAGCAGCAAGCAGAGCTCCTATCCTGCCTTCCCCATCTTACTATTTTAGCAGCTGAGTATATGCATTTTATAAAATTTGTTGTTTACATTAATTCAATTTCTGTTATGTCACTAATCCACAGATGAGCTGCAGAATTATCCAAATGAAAATAATATTGAGAAAATGAATAGGATCTTTTATTGCTATGATAAAGATAAATTTGGATCAAATTCTTATTTTATCATTAATACAAACTGTGGAAAACTAAAGACAGCTGGCATGCCATTTCCTGAGAAGAAATGAAAAGTTCCAACTAAAAAGGAGGATGATTTGAGTGATTTCTTCCATAAGACATAAAATGAAATGGGAAAATACCTGGTTCTCAAACAGTTGGCCTAGTTTTATTTATGAATGTTTTCAGTGTGCTAAGGAAAATTCATGTAGAACATTCTTGATATGAAATATTCTCATATCTTGTAGAATAATGCAGAAAGTCTGGAAATAAAATGCCTATTGTCACAGTGATTGAGACTAATGGAAATGGTTAATAACTTTTGTATTAATTCTCTATTCTTTGATATATAGTGAAATATTCTTCTGCCAACCATAGGCATAAATATTTAAAATTACCTCAAAATGAAAAATTGTATACCCGTAAAAAAGCAACAGACTCTATAGGTGGAAAACAAGATGGGAAGTAATGAATTGTATCAAAGTGTCTTGTGAAGGTATTAAAAGACACATCTCTGTAATATGCTGCCTTCAGAATCTGATAAGCATTAATCTTATTTTTTTATGGTATGACATAATGAACATCTGTTTAAACATGTTTGTTCATAAACTAAATTCCTCTTTAATGTTATATCAGTAAGTTATTTTTAAAAACTAAAAAGACAAGAAATAGAACCAGATTAAAAATATATAATTTTTTTCAAATATTTATTTCAAAATTAATGGACAAGGCTACTGTTTTCTACATATATGCAACAAACTGCAGAATAATTTTGAGATACTGGCCTTTGTTACTTTATTCTTTGCAATGTAAATAATTCACCTGAAGAGACTCTCTGCCTTCAGATTCCTGTAAATTCACAAACCAAAATTTCTCTGCTGCTATGAAAATTGAAGAACATTCATGAAATTTGTGTTAATTCTTGTCAAAGTGAGCTTAAGGAGATCAATATCAGCTACACAGAACCTAATCTATTCTGGAAAGAGTAGTCCAACAATCTCAAAATGCCTGTGAGTCCTTATTGCAGAGAAATGAACATTTTCATCCAAACCAGAAAAAGTGGCTGCCAGTTTCAGTGGTAGGTAAATGTCTGTCTATGCTAGACTAATTAAACAAAAATCTAAAAAGCTAAGGAGTGGTGATCTACTCTCTTGCTCTCCAGTAACACTAAACAGTCTTACAATAAATGTAAAATTTTACAAGCCAATGTCTGTGTTTTGTTTTTTTTTTTTTTTTTTTTTTTTTTTTTTTTTTTTTTTTTTTTTTTTTTTTTTTTTTTTTTTTTTTTTTTTTTTTTTTTTTTTTTTTTTTTTTTTTTCTATTTTAAGTGTCAACCACTTTAGGGATAAGACGAAATTAGATTTTAAAAGAACTTCACTGTCATATACTGTCTTTTACTTATACTGACAAGTGCAGAAATATAATTGTCATTTTACAGGTAAGAATCAAGCAGAAAGGAACAGTAAAATATCTTGAGCAGAAATATAATATGAGTTCTTTACTGCGTCTTCCACATTTTACTCCATTTCCTTAGCACCATGTCACTGTCTGTGCAATTGCATCCCCACTAAGACATACAATGACTAGATCCCTTGTATCCTCTCTGCATGCCCTTGCTGAAAACATCATTCAACTTAGAAATTGTTTCTGGACCTTAAATGCACTCTAGTGTTTGTTTCCTCTCACTCCTAAGAAAGCATAGAATATTTATCTTTTTTTTTTTTTCCTTATACGGTGTGTGTATATATATACACACACATATACATTTACATATATATGTATATACATATATATGTATATACATATATAGATATATATATACACAGACCTATATATACATACATACATAATTTTTTTTTATCCTTCTTTATTGGGCTTCATCAATGACATATATGTCTTTAAGGCTTCAATATTAATTTGCTTTGCTAACTGTTCAACTTCTGCAGTAGTCTCATGTGTTATTGCCAAGAATATTTGAAACTTTCTGTTCTGTGAATATGCAGGATGCATTTTTTTCTTGAAGAATCTGCTTCCATATTACAGCCAGAAATATCTACTGTGATAGTAAAAAAAATTACTTGTTTTATTTGGAATTTTCCTCCTTGAATAGAGTCAAGTGGAAAAGACATTATCATATGTATTAATGAGACTAAATCTTATAAGAAAAAATCTTCTATTTTGCATAAGAATGAAAACAAAAGTGCTTCAATGCTGCTTTGGAGACACTTTTGAACCTCAAGGATTTGCTTTCTTCTATATAATTTTAATTACTGAAGTGATGAAATTAGCAGTATAATCTTTATTTTCCCATTATACTCAACAGAAAGAAAGAAAGAATGAGAGAATGTGACAGATGGTATTACAAAACCAAGTTAGGATTTTCCTCTGCATTACCTCTTTGCTTTGATATATTCACCATGTGTTACCAGATTCTGAATCTAGGATTTATTTAATCACTTAAAGTTAGGTGTTCTGAATATAACTGTAAATGTCTATTTTCAGCTCTTTGTAGCCTAGATATTGCACTGTGCCTAGGTATGGAACAGTAACTGATTATGTATTTCCTTAAAATTAATTAATGTAATTAAAAAAAAAATATTTAGAGTTTAAGCACAAACCATATGTTATTTTGTTTCTAGCTAGCACCAGAATATCTTCTTTTGTCCAAAACCATTAGTCTGTTTCCTGGTTCAATCCCTTATGTATGTAAAACCTCTCTTCTATACAATCCTCTTGTAATGGACAATATTCTCACAGTGATTGGAAACGCATCAGTATTTGTTTTCAATACATGTTATATACTAGTTACATAACTATATAATAATGTAATATAATTATACAGCTATATAATAATATAGTAGTTATTTCTTTCAAATTATGAAGAACTGGAATACTATAGTTATATTTTATTGTTTGTTCATATGCTTAGTATTACATTAGAGGTTATTCTAATTGATAAAGGTTATTGTGTGATGGGTCCTTATTTAGCTTGCTTCTATGACTGATCTAGAAAATAATTTGCAAAATTTCTGACAATTTAAAGAGGGAGTTAAATGTTGCAGCATCTTTGGCTTTCTGTGTTCACTTTTCAGGGATATCAGCTGCTCCTGTGAGAGTCTGATGAATTTCAAGTTCATCCAAGCTTGCTTGGTGACAAAATAAAATAATTTTCAAATGGAACTGGATCTGCTTTTTCTTTTCAACTTGTTCTTTTTTGCAAAAGCTCAATATTGCTGTATACCAGGAACAGTGACAGATTGTGGTGATAAAAGGACACTGACAGAGCTTTTATTGTGAGTGTCCTTCATCACGTTTTTATGGAGCTTAAATGTATCTTTGGCAGTCCCTGGCCTCTCTTCACTGCTAGCAATTTTATTCTCCTAAGACCCATGGTAATGTTTAGCAGTAGAAGCGGCCCGTAATAGAACAAAGGTTAATTAACACACCAGATGGGGAGAAAGACCTGTTGAAATGTTCAACAGATTCTTGGCCAAAGTCCAGGCACAGAGGTTATTATAAGGTCTGGGCAGAGTCCCAGCTGACACTGCACTCATGACACTTACAGAGAGAGTGGATATACACACAGTCAGTAGCTGTGACACATTGCACCAAGACATGTTATTGTGCAGGAGCTGGAGCAGGCAGCTGGACTAGAGGATTTCTTGCTGCCAATTCAAAGGATCTTTCATAATTTGCAGGATTTAATGAAAATATTCTCTGTTGTTTAATTTTCTTTTGATGTGCATAGATAAGATTAATATTTAGATCATCCCTTCCAAAACTGTTAACACATGATTGGCTGAGATTTCCAAGATAACCTAGTCATCCAGGCTCTCTTTGTAGTCAAAAAATTCAGGCTTCCAAGAAAAATTAATCCCTCTTGTGGCAGACACCTACTGGTCATATGGAATGACATCCTCTTATTCCAGGCCCTCACCAAGCTATAGAAGAACTACAGTCATAAACAGTTGTCTGGGGGAAAGGTTCATTAACTTCCAATAAATTTGGATACTACATTATTTTTTAAAAAAACTGATAAAGAAAATATTTATATAGGCTTCTAACATGAAGCAGATTAGTAAGAACTAAATGGTTTTGTTTGTCCAGTATAGTGCTTTCAGCATTAAAAAATTGGAAGGAATTAAATGGTTTTATTTAGCTCCTGCAGACACTTGTATAGCAGAGAGCAATACTGAAATCCTTAAGCAAAATTATCTGAGAAAGATAAATGATGAGACTCTTGTTGTAGTATGAAAAGTAATTTAAAATTATTAATTATTAAATCTGATATTAAATGTGGATGTATTAAAACTTTATTATTCTGCCTAGCCTCTGAATTTTCCAGGGAATTTTCCCTTATGTTTTCTCTATTAATTAGAAAACAAGCCCGCTGGAAAGCACAGGAACTTTGCCCTGTTAAAAGTAAAGGAACTTATAAAATAATAGAAAAAGAAGCAATATTTTTAAGAAAATGTCAAAATTCAGAAAATTTGTCATTTGTTTCAGATGACTTCAAGTAAAATAAAATTATGTATAACAAGTGCAAGTAATGAAGTTCAGCTGAAATTAAATTTGATTAACTGCTGGCTATTTTCCACACTGTGTCACATAAATTTGTGCAGTGCTCTAATAAACTTCCAAACTATTTTCAATTTATTTATACATATATATTCTTTTAAGGTTAGAAACACGTTAAATATCCTTTTGGCTACTTTCTATAACACCTACTCTTGAATAGTGGAGGTGTGGAAGAAATATAATTTTATTAAGTAGAACTTTTGCATCTGTGTCCCTTTGAGTTACTCTTACCCGTTTACTCTCCTCCAGAATACACTTTTATCTAATTGTTTTCAAAATTTTGCTATGCTAAAAATAACAAGAATAATTTATTTTGAAGTGGTGTTAATAATTTCAAATCACTCCCAACCCAAGGGAAAGCATAGTTTATTTTAGAATAGCTTGTTTTTTATTTCCCATAAAAACCATATTTAGTTAAAAGTTATGCATGGTCATTGATTAAGCCTTGCCAATACTTCTACAACTGGATTTATAAAATAACAAGAAATTACTTGATATGCCAAAAACAGTATTTACAAGAGGAAGAAGAAAAAAAATTAAAATAAAATTTGTTTCACAATTTGGACAAAAAACAGGTTTTAAATTTATTTTTCTTTTTAAAGATTACTTCAACATCTGAATCCCACAAATTTGAAATTCTTTTTGCAGCTTAACATTACAATCCCTTGTCTCATGTTATTTATACGTCACTTTTGATGGTAGAAGACTGATGAAAGTTTAATGTTTCAATTGCAGTGTTTTTTTCATTGTTTTTCTAAAGCAGTTTTGAGGTGGATTCTGAGTAAAAACATTTCCCATTCAAATAAGTCTAGATTTTTTTTAGCTCATATCTTTTTTCATTAAAAGGTCATATTTTATTTTGTTTTATTATCTCACTGTCTTTCATCTCATTTATTTCACACAATGGGCAGTTTCTGGATATGGTAAAAACATATTTTTCAAGTGTTAAATGACACTTACATTTTTATCATCTCCCACTGCTGTCATGAGATGCCTGTCCTGTGTAATCTAAAAAAAATCTACTGAAAGCCACAAACCTCTCCCAGGTTTGCCATTCTGCTTTAGGAGGTTCCTGAGCTAAAAATAGTAGGAAAGTTTCTTTCCAGTATTAGCAAGTATTGCTCTTCTTGCCCATTTCTAGATTTTTTCTGGGCATGTGTTAATGGTCACTTCTGAATATTAACCTACATGCATATTTGATCCTACTCGACCATTCTTTACTTCCCTAAATATTTATATGGCATGCCTGTTGCCTTTCCCTGACAACAGTAAAGGATACATTTATGTCAAAAAAAAGAATCAGGATGGCACTACACAATATGGAATAGGTCACTAATGAATTGATCAGATTTAAAATTCCTGAAGCACATGCTCTTGGCCAGTAGAGGCTCAAGAAAAGCTTCTCTAAGTATTCTGCACGACACTGGATGGAGATACATTTCTTAAAGTATCCCTCAGCTGGCTGTCCTGAATGCTAAGGAGTCCTCTGGAGACAGATTTCGACAAAACTTCCTTTTTTCTGTGTTGATTAGTCTTGGGTCTAGGTTTCCTGAACCACTCAGCTCAGGAATGTAGTGGAGGAGGTTGATTGGTATAAATGAGGCAGTCTGGGCTCATTTCAGCTGTGAATTAAAATATAACAAGACTGAGGTGATGACAGTTCATTTTCTATTATTTCATAACATTATGTAACTTACTAAAATTACTTTTTTTTCCCTTTTCAATTTTACAGTCAGAAAATCCTTAAACAGCTTCATTTATACTACCTGTCTGAGAGTTTGCCTGGCAAAGTGTATGAATTTCCAATTAAATCAGCATAGATTAATTTGCTTCTGCCATAATCAAGATGTGAACATCAAATCAAGTATTCCACATGTTGCAGCCAGCCGCACAATATAAGAGAGAGCTGGTATGTAGCAGAATATTTGTTATCTAATAGTCAGATAAAGAAGATTATAGGTAATAATACAGGTGACTAGGCAGGAACTCTCCTTTCTATTCCTCTATGCTTCTTTGGTCTGGAACAGCAGTAAAATATACTGTTTAAATTGGTCTGTAAACATCTTTTGAAAATGTTATAACTCAACGAGCTGTCTGCCTTATGCCTGGACACAGGACCTGCTATTTTTACAGCTTTCAGGGTCTTGAGGATCTACTGTCATCATCTAAACCTGGATTTCTATTGCTCAGTTCCCATCAGAATTCTATTGATAATGCCTTCAAAAGACAGACACCTACCAGCAAAACAGGTACCCCAGTTAGCATCAGTGGAATTGGTTCACTTCAGGGACAACAGATGCCTGTTCCCTGCTCCGACAGTTTTGATGCACAGGAAATGAGAGACAATCTGGATTTTATAAGTGGAAACTGAAGGCTTTATTTACCTCCAGAAGTATCATGCAGAGACATATCTGTCTTGAGAAGCTGACTTATAGCAGCCAGCTTCCTTTGAGCTACTAGCCACCTGTATATTTCTATTCTTGTTTAGTGAAAGTCAGATTTGCCAGTAAGAATTGATTAAATTCCTTCTGTATCCTAATCTGTTTTAACCTGAAGTGGTCACACAAGCAGTGTGTCTCTGCACACAACTGAGTGGGTAAAAAAATGCTGACACTTCTACAAGATTTGGCACAACAGACAATGGACAGAAAAGAGGGTGTTTACTGTGAGCTCCCCAAAGAAAGGACATGGATAAAGACAAACACGTTCAGTACTGCTTACGATATCTGTCATAAGATGTCAAGTGAATCTCTTCATAACCTCAAATTAATTATTTCTCTGAAGTTCACCTGAAGTTCAGCAGAAGACAGCTCTAGTCTCTTCGGTTTAAATGGTAGTTTTGTAGGAGCACCTCCACTTCTGATGTTCTCCTACAACAGTGTTTATTATGGAAGAAACCAAGCACATATAGCAGATTGTGAATTTAGAGCATTAGAGGTAACGTTTACTCACTCCCAGAAGTGGATTCTAGCTCAGTCTCCCAATTGCATCAAAGTGGATCTATTTTTTGTGCTTTCTCTAGCTGTGTCCTTACTTAAAAGTTCTCATTGTAATTACTTAGTAGATCTATGTCACTGAAAGTCTTGCAGAGAAAATTAAGTGATGGTATGGCTGAGTGAATATATTTTCATTAAAACCTCATCAGTGGACATGCATCTTGACAAGGAAATTATTGATCTTTCATGACAGAAAACAGAAAAAAAAAAAAAAAAAGAAGAGAAGGAAAAGATCTTGAAATTCAGAAAGCTTTGGGTGATATGATAACGCTAGTAAATATATTACATGTCCATGCTGGCACCTGCCATTTATGGTCTCATACAGGAGCAAACTATGAACTTGAATTCCCACAGAAAAAGTGGGGGGTTTTTGCTGCATGTCAGAGATGAAAATAGTCTTTAGCTAAGAGCAATTCAGATAATCTCTTAGACCATGGGGTACTCCAGACAACAGCTAGGAAATTTGAGAGACAGCGGTATAATATTTACTAAAAACTTTTTAGAGAACAGCAATGCTAAGCCAGGAAAAGGGCTGTGGGATGTGTCACTGGAGAAGGGTTTCCTTTGGGATAGGTTTTTTTCTAGGCAAATGTACCATGGGCTGCCATGTAAGACATTACAGTAGGAGATAGTGGTTTCAAGAAGCATCTAGGCAGAGTTTAACCAAAGGCTCATATGAATTACAGAGATTCATACGCTGCCTGCACATCCCTCCTGTAAGGTCTGCTCCCATGGAACCGTGCAAGAGCATCATGCTCCATGTCAACACTGGTGTGCCATCTAGAATGTTCAGTACTACAGGCAGAAGAATAAATATATTCACTAGTCAGAAAGCTGTAAAGATATAAACAACACTGGGGCTGGAGAACCTCACCACAGATGTGATCTGCGCAGCATAAGGAAAGACTTATGGGATGTTAAAAGAGCTGGGGTTCCCAGCAGCAGATGGGACATGAGATTCCTAACACCTTTTCTATAATTTCAGTCTTAACCATCCAGTTAACCAATGAGTGTCCTTGTTTTTCTTATTGAGGTCCTTCAAGATAATTATATCCTGTGCAAAGCAAAATATCAGCACTCCAATACTAAGGCTGACAATGGAAATGAATGGTTAGTAAATTTTTAAAAAATTTAAAATTTTAATTATTACTTTTAACATTCAAGCTCAGACTTGTAAGATAACAAATAAATTGGTTTCTTATTCTGTAATTTTTGGTCAAATGATTACACATGGAACAAACCCAGGGGACATACTTTAGGACCTAATTTTTGTTAGCTTTATTGTTCCTTCATACTAACTAGCTATATAATGGATTACCAGAATATATAAAAAGTGTCAGGCTCATATATTACTCTGACTAATATATGTTTTACAATGAAAACTATAACAATTGTTTAGAAAAAATATCTTACTTACTTTTTAATGTGAAAATGGAAATATGTTCCCTTTCCTCAGTGGAGAACAGAATAGAACTGAAGTATTTTTCCAAGATTGTATGTTACTATTGGGCATTGGCTAGTTGGTTTTCTGTGTTCTACACCCTTCGCCAAAAAAATTTTATTTCAACTTCCCCTCTGAATAAAATTTGTTTGGTTTATATTGATTTCTTTAATATTTTTATTCTAAAGGAAATGATTTTTTTAAAACTGCATCATTCTGTACAGATTTACTGAAGAAATAAGAGTGACCAAAGATTTACCGAACTAAAAAGTCACATTCTGTAAATCAGATTATCTGTATGAATAACTAAAAATTCGCAGTTTTAATAAGTAGCTAGGTTAACAATAATAATGTTGCCATTATAAGTCTTTATTAGGTGTTCATTATTTGGCATCTGTAGATCTTCAGAAATTAAGAAAGGGGTGCCAACCAAACTCCTTCCCTATCTACAAGAAACCCAAACAAAAACAAATCATCTTTGCCTCTCTTGTAGTAGGGAAATGAGCAGGAAAAATATTTGAGTCATCTTTCTGTGTGCTTTCAATTGATTCTTCAGAACCAGGCAAAGGTAATCCACAGCCACTGGCTACTTACTCTGTTCTAATTCCTGGAAAAGTGAGCTTTGATTTTCAGTGTTTTGATCATAAGTGAAGAACCTGCATGGTAAGTAAAGGACAGCTTCTTTTGAAAAAAAAATGTTAGAGGGAAAAAAAGAGAAAATTCTGATGCAAAAGATTCTGCCAAAAATATCTGATCTAAAATATTCTTTTTAATGATTTTTAAAAAGTACATTTTAAAATCTAATATACTTAAAAAATAAGCTTGTTCTCATCTTCTGAAAAGCTAATGGGTTTGAAGTTAAAAAAATTGTAAAATATTTTTGCTAAGGTAATTTAAGTTCTCTGGTTTTAGTCAAAATTAAAAAAAATACAGTAAATACTTGAAGGAAGTACTCTGTGTTAAAAATGGCAATTTTAGCAGTATTACAGCTGCATTATCTGGTCAGTTTTGGTCTAAAGACTGAAATGTTCTTCAAAACCTTTTTCATTCATTAGCATGAATTTATCAAAGAATTAACTTTTTTAAAATTAATTACAAAGTTGCATGAAAAATTCTAATATCTTTTAGATTTCCAAATAAAATGTTCTTGTTTAATTCTTCAAATTTTGTGTACATCGAAAAACTTCAATACGTAGTATCCAAACCTCAAGTAACCTACAATCCTTTTTAATTTTAAAAATTATTATAAGAACTGAGGTATTACAAGTTCTGTTTTCCAGTACCAAATGAAAACTCATTTCAAAGTAAAAGAAAGCCTTTGATAATCCACAGTAATGCACTCAATTCCTCTAAAAGTTTAATCCTTTTAATTGATGGCACACTCTTTCTGTACACTTTTTAATATGTTTTGTGTAGTCATCCAAGCAATTAATTTGATACATAGGAAGGTCCAACCAGTCTCTCAAACCTCTGTGGCAATCAAAGCAAAAAGTATACAGTCTAAATGTTCTATATGGAAAACACCAAGATCAAATTATTTTTATATGTATTAATCCTGCGATTTTTATCACTCTGGATGTTCAACTGAAAAACTTTTCCAGAGGACTTATCATGACAAAATAATTTACACAAGGCTAGCATTTATTTTGGATGTAGAAGTACTGTTCAACAGTAAAAGGTGGAGGTTTCTTAATAACCAGAATGAAGTCTGTTCATAATTACAGGTGTCAAAAAGCTCTTGTACAAACAACTGGTTTTGTTCACACATGTAGTTCACCTGTTGGTGCTGTCCTGTGCTCATAGTTCATGCATATCTCATTTTTTGCGCCTATTTGTTAAAAAGCGTATGTGTACTACATGAACATACAATCATACATGCCCTACATCTTCACATTAATCCAATTTGTTAATGTAAGTAACAGATTTTTTATAGAATACTGCATTTTTGTGCACGTTTCAGGCTGATCTTTTGTTGCAACAAATCTTTTTTTAGATTGCATTTTGTTTAAAATCAAGTTCCCAATGATGATTTAAAATAAACCAGACTTCTGAAGAGTCTTTGTGGATCCCATACTTAACCAAAAAACTGAGACTAAGTGAGGCCATATGAAATACAGCTGTAACTTTTTTCAGGTTGTTACATGGGATATTTTAATCAATTTTTAGTTGCTTAAGAATTCATCAATTCAAACCTTGTTCTTTTTAACTTTTTTTTTGAATTAAGTTATTTTAAGGCAGGCCAACCTACCACAGAGAGTGCATCATATTAAGGCAGCTGACACTTAACTAAAAACTATTTTTAATTCAGCATGAAACATTCCTCTGTGTTGTCTGTCATAGTACTTAGAAATACATTGAAAAATTAAAGAGAAAAAAAGAAGAAAAAAATGGTGAAGACAGTCAAGGGATACAGTAAAAGATTAGAAAAATTATTTTCGTTTTTCCGTGAACCAACAAAATCCTGATGGGGCCCCATTGCCATAAATCAGATTCTATTTTGATTTTAGGCTGCTGTGGGGGCTTTTATTTTTTATGAAAAGATAGGCCAGTTGGGCTCCATAACCTTGTATAATAAGCATAAAAATACCAATAAAATTTTAAACTACAAAATTTTAATCATATGCATTTGAAACCAAATTTTAATCCTTCCAACAGTTTTCCACTTTTTCAACATGGGAATGCTTTGTAAAGCACTGGAAGATGTAAAGAAATTAAGTTGCCATTTTTCTAATTGATCACAAACAAAACTGGAAAATGAAAAGTTTTTATGTATTATATACTCTAAAAGCATAACAAAGTTGAACATTTGTTAATTTAATGAATTTCATCATTTATGACTAGAAATAATCAGTATTTATATTGTAAGTACAAGATGAGATCATATTTGTGAGAACACACTTAATGATAAAAAAGTGAAAGGATATTAGTAGTAAAAGTAGAATTTTGTCATCTTTCTTCCAGTGTCTTTCTGCTTAACTTATTTTCCCAGAAATGTTTTATTATCAACTACAAAACCAACTTAAATGTAGATATAGAAATCTGAGAATGTATCTGTATTTTCTTTTCTCTAGGACCTAGAAAGATTTTGCTAATACTAGAAAGTCTCCAAAAGAGGACTATGAAGATGGTTAAGGGCTTTCATAGAAAACCATACAAGGAGAGGCTGAGGTCAGTTGGCTTGTTCAGCCTAGAGAAGAAGAGGCTGAGAGGAGAATTAATCAATCTTCAGCTTCCTTGTGAGGGGAAGTGAAAGGAAGGCGATGATTTGTCTCTGGCAATCAGTGACAGAGCCCAAGGGAATGGTCTGAAGTTGTCTTGGGAAGGTTTAGATTGGATGTTAGGAAAAGGTTCTTCCCCCAGAGGGTGGTTGGTCTCTGGATCAGGCACCTCAGGGAAGCGGTCACAGCCCCAAGCTGGTGGAGTTCAAGAAGAGTTTGGACAGTGCTCCAGACACACCTTGGGACTCTCCTGCACAGGGCCAGGAGATGGACTTGATGATCCCTGCAAGTCCCTTCCAAGTCAGAATATTCTATTCTATGATTCTGGGGAAAATCGTCACCTCAAATGGCAAAATGTACAATTACTCTTTCAATAAAATTGAGACATTTTGTTGATAAATTTCTTACACTTATTGTTCAACTAATAATTTTCTTTTTTAGAGTGTGTTTTGAATCACTTCTTACTCATAGCCTCCAAATAAACTATGTTTTACCACTGGAGTCAAAGGGCTGTAGGAGCAAAAGAAGCAGTGTGTGTGTTACTAAATCCCTTGCCTATTATTTTTAAATACACCAAAAGACCAATTCTCAAAACTGTAGACAGAAAACAATTCAATTGAAAATAGTCAATTTTATCTCTACAAATTTAATGAAGAAATAAAATTACTTTAATAGCATGTATCAGTAGGGACATGCAGGAGTAATGTCATTGTGAATAACTCTTGGAAAACATTTAACCTTTGAAGCAATATTTTGCTGTACTGTGTTTATGTGACAAGGTTTTGGTAGAGTGGGAGTTATGGGTGACTTCTGTGAGAAGCTTCTGGAAGATTTGCCCATTTTCCAAAGAGCCAATGGCAGCTGACTCCAGGATGGATCTGCTGCTAGCCAGGGCTGAACCCATCAACAGTGGTGGCATCTCTGGGATAACAGATTTACCAAGGGGTAAAAAACTGCTTTGCAAGAGAAGCCTGGACAGAGGCATGAGAACATGTGAGCAAAATGGTCCTGCCAAGGATGGGGAGGAAGAAGGCAGAAGAGATCCAGCAGGTGCTGGGATTGAGATTCCACTGCAGCCCATGTTAGAGAACACGGTGCAGCAGGTTTTCTCTCTGAAGCCCATGGAAGATCGTGGGGATGTGGAGATCCACCTGCAGCCCATGGAGAACCCCACGCTGTATCAGAGCAGTGCCCAAAGGAGGCTGTGAACCCATGAGAAACCCATGATGGAGCAGGCTCCTGGCAGGACCTGTGGGTGCATGGAGAGAGAAGCCTGCAGTGGAGCAGGTTTGGTGGCAGGAGGTGTGACCCCATGGTGAATTTACTTTGGAGCAACCTGTACTGAAGGACTGCATGTTGTAGTAGAAACCCACACTGGAGCAATTTGTGAAGAACTGCAGCTCACAGGAAAGACTCAGACTGGAGAAGTTCATGAAGGTCTGTCTCCCACATAAAGGACCCCACTCTGGAGCAGGGGAAGAGTGTGAGGTGTCCTCTCTCTGAGGAGGAAGGAGTGACAAATACTAGGTGTAATCAACTGACCACAGTCCTCATTTCCCATGCCCCCGTGATGCTGGGGGGGTCAATCAGGGAAAATAAGGAATAGGGTTGAGCCTGGGAAGAAGGGAGGATAGGGGGAAGATGTGATATAACTTCCCCAACTTGAGTCTTGTCCATGACAGTAACTGGTGGGTGATGTCTCCCTATCCTTATCCTGACCCACAAGTCCTTCAATATATGTTCTCTTCCCTGTCCAGCTGAGAAAAGGAGTGATAGACTTTTGTAGTGGGTATCCGGAATCTAGGGAGGATCAACACACAACACATGCAAAGTCTTTTGCTCAAGCACTTGAAGTTATGACACAAATCTCCAGAGAGATAAAATTCTGATTATTCAGTGTTGACTAATAGATTATCACTGTTTACCATAACATACCTTTGCTTTTGATGCAGTCTTACACAAATTATCTAGCTTTCCAAAGCCTGTATTTTGATTTTATATTGAGCTTGTTATAAACCACAATCAAATATGCAAAGTCATATTCTAAATTTGTACCTTTTTTTCCTGAATGACTGTTATTTTCCAATTAGTCATATTGGTATAATCAAGAATTTGTCAAATTATGTTTTGATTAATGATTTTTTTTCTGCTATACTTAATAAGCACACAATGGCAGTCATCACTGAGAGAAACCTTCTCCCATCTGGGTTTCATATTATAAAGAATGAATGTGTTATTAACTGGCTACAATTTTGTTCAGAAACCAACAGATATTATGAACCACAGTCAGAAAGTATGTATAATGACTGTTTGCATGCTTAAACACAAGTGGGTACTTTGCAGCATCATTTTATGATTGTTAGCCTAACTCTGAAGACAGTCTTCCGGTAGTCTTTGAGCATATGCTTGAGGAACTGGCAGTTATAGTGGCATTTCTCGGAATAGTTTCCTCAAAAAAGAGCAAGTTCAGTTTTAAAGATACAGATTCCTTTTATGTTCCTATCAGCATATTTGCAGGAAATAAAATGGGAATGGAAGATGCAATTGGAAGGTTCTTCCACACCCTTAACTTCTTCTGCTTAACAAAGAAGAAAATTGCAAATAATGGCTGGAATTGCTTCTTCAGAAGGCATAGTTTCAAATTGCCTTCTGAGATACTGCATATCTTAACTCAAAGTCATATTGTCGTCCTGGCATTGCTGTTGTCTGGTATTCCAATTTTCTTTTCTCAAAAGATGCAGACAAATTGTTTAAACTGGATGGTTTGTGATGCTGGTGTGGGATTTATTTGTCTGGGTTTTTGTCAGAATAGGAACTGAAGAAATGGTACTGACAAGTGCAAATATGTGTGGATCAAAAACAAAGATAATTTTTATCCAAACCCATAAATGCTAAAGGAACGGAATTTTATAATGTACTGATCATTTTCTTAAAGGGGATTATTTCTGTAATTAATGTCCTTTTTAACTGAATGTTACATGACCTACTGAAAGCTTTACCAGAACTGATATGCTTCCATGAGAAGTTCCAGTTTTTATAAACTACCTTCAGCAAAAACACATTTTGTCCTCTATCAAATGTAGAAGTAAGACCCTTGAATTTCACTGTCAGGTCAGAGGAAGTTCTGGGTAGTTGATATGGAGCATATAGATGTGCAAGATACTGTGTTTTTATGAAATGATGGCATGCTCTATACTATTCACCCTTCTGAAACAGATACCTTAAGATTATACACACTACAGCTCTTAAGGAGCAGTCATTTGCCTGATGTTAAAAAATTCAGAATATCTGAATTTCTAGTTTTGTATGTTAATGAAGCATTATAACTGGGCTACAAAAAAACCCCAAAAACTAGCATTTTACAGCTGCCCAATTCAACAGAATTAAGCACCTGAGGATGCAGATAGACATTAAGAGTAGTATTCACAGTAGTGTGTAGAAACGACAGTTCTGTTGCTTTACTACAACTAGAACCAGTTAACAATTGCATAAGAAGCAAATCAAACTCAGTATATATCTTATAGAAGATGTATGGAAATCATAGGAGCGCTAAACTTGGAAGCATGGGTCAGAATGGGCCATCTGGTCCAACCTCCCTGCTCAAACAGGGCCATTCCAGAGCACAAGACACAGGATTTTGTCTGGAAGTCTCTTGAATATCTCCGGTGAAGAAGACTCCACAAGCTCTCAGGGCAATCTGTTCCAGTGTGTATGGTCACCCACACAGTAAATAAATTCTTCATCATATTCAGGTGGAACTTTCTGTGCATCTGTTTCTGCCCATAGGGTCTTGTCCTATTACTTGGCACCACAGAGAAGAGCCTGCCTCTCTCCCCTTGAGAGCCTCCTTTCATAAATTTATGCACATTGACGAGGTCTCCTCCCAGCTCTCGAGGCTGAAGTGGCTGCTCCAACAAGACTCTGTAGAAATGAATAATGAGAACAATGTGGCAAGAACATGCTCTGTAAAAACAGATGATTTGTATTTGGCGTATAAATGAGACGGTGCGAATGTGAGTGTGACTGTGAGTCGCTGAACGGGCTCTTTCTCAACTGTAGCTGTTTGCGTGCTTTTATTAGATTTTACTGACATTTATTTTCTCTCTACAGCTGGTGCTTAGAGAACTACTAAACAACTAATCTAACTGAATATGTGCAGTCACTGATATGGAATACCTTTCCAGTTTCTAACTATATATTTAGGACTACATTGTGGGCATTACCACTACTTGAAAAAGGGATTCCTATTATTGTCTTCCAAGATGTTCTGTCATTTCTGTGGTTGCTTGAATGTAAAAGATTGCTTGGATGGCAGTATCATTCTGTTCATTGCAATCAAAATCAAAAATGAGCTTTCATGAAAATAGAATTTGATTTTATCACACCATATTGAGAATGACTAATAGAAAAATCTAACTTGATACATTGTTCCTTTTTCTTTGGCTGATAAAGTAAGATATAATCCATCTTATTTTCAAATGCAAGATTATCTGATAAAATGAACAGATAGACTTTATGGCTGATGACTTTTATTCTGATCAACAGATGAATGACATCAAGGATATAAATAGAAAGCACATATCCATGCTGTGGTTCATCATTCTGTGTTAAAATGAGGCAGCTCACATTTGAGTAAGTGAAGGAACTCAATGTTCCATCAGAGAAGGGCAAAAAATTATTCTTAGAGGAATCTTAATACACGTACATCTGAAGCAGGCTATGAATTTAGCAAGCAACTTTCATTCCCTCTACATGTTATAATCATAATTAATATGTCTCTGACTGAGAGATGGTCTGAACATTTTTTTTTCTCTCTCTGCAAAAGACAGATTGGGATAGAAGGCTTTGTTAGCCTGAAAGTTGTAATAGTTGCTCTCAAAAGAAGGTGTGGCATTTTGGGCAGGATGAAAAACAACAGTTTCAGAGAAGCCAAATGAGCATATAATCAAAATCTTCAGCTTTAAAGGTTCACTTGCATGTTTAAATAAAATTAGAAAATTCATATAATTTCCTTCTCTTTTAAAGACACCTACATTGTCCCCCTTATTTTCCAGCTCTAAAGGTACTAATACAAAAACGAATGGGAGAACACGAGTTGTGCTCCTGATTGTTTTAGTTAATGTGGATGCTGTTTTTAAACCTAATGTATATGAGGATATAATGATGTAACGATGGATTCCATTTTACAAGCTTTTTGTTTCTCTGACCTTGAGACTAGAGCCCTCTATCAGATACTACCCAAAACAATTACACTCATTTAGAACAGAGATTATTGGCTCATGAGCTAGTGAAGCAAAACAGGATGTTGACCTCCACATCAAGCTGATCTGTGGTAATAGTGCCCTTTTAAAGTCACTCTGTCAGAACCTGTAAGTTATTGCTTGAAGCTACAGTCTGAACACATTGAATGAAGCAGGTACAGAGAACTTCCTTGCTTACAGTTGGATATTAATTAATCAACAAATAATCAAGCAAAGACACCTCTCATAATAAGTGACACAAAAAAATCCAGGGTGAGGCTTTCTTGCTACGGTCAGTATAGGAGTTTTTTACAGAATAAAACAGAACCCAAGAACTCTGTCTAGGCAGCTATGCTATGTCACCATCTGTACCGGTGGGCTAAATAAAACAGTGCCAGAGGCAAGATGATCTTTGTCTGCTAGTTGCCACTACATTCCCTAATATAATTGATTTATGCCATCTTCAGTGCTTTCAGACAATGTCTAGGAATTTTTGGGGGTGTTGAGTGATGGAGAAGTTTTTCCAGGGTGCAGTACACACAAGACTATTATCTAAGCTGTCATTTTTGTCCTCAGTACAAGAAAAGCATGTTTGAACTATTTTAACCACTGGTTTAGCTGAACTGCAACAACAGGAGTCAATGGCTGGAAAAGTTTAGGTAAGATAAACAGGTAAATAAATGCTTAATTTCTAAATCTTTGCTCCTCAGAGGGTTTTCTGCTACTGCTAAAATAGAATCATGATTTAGATGGATTTCCTTTTACTCTGAAATAGTGAAGAATTGTATTTCTTCATTTGGTTGTGTGAGCTGTCTTTTCATAAAATAGCTGGAGGCTGCATGTGGGAGGAATGTTTATACATGTCCACCAAACTCATCACTTTTCTATTTTTATTCAAGATGACTGTACACTCCTAGATGCAGACAATGACAGACCAGACAGATTCACACAAATACTTGTGAGCAATCTTCCACCCTCTCTTATTCAGGTCAGAGCACCCTCAAGTTAATCAGCATCAGAAAATAAATAAATTTTAAATTTACATTCATTATATGGAGAAGTTGTAGAGAAAAGTGACATTAACCTTTTTCCATATCATTTATTCAGCATGTTCTTAATTGGGAAAATTTGTCTTTGACATTTTTCAATTGTACAACAACAACAACAAAAGAATACAAGAAGAGAAATGCTACCTTAAGAATGACCATTCTAAATTTCCTCTTACACCTTTGCTTTAGAGAGAGCATACTTACAAGACAAATTTCTATTGTAATTCAAATCACTTTTATTATTTTAAATGCATCTACATTAAAAGGAAATGCAAAATTTAACCTAGGAATTGGTAGATTTTTTTAATGGATAATAAGCTAAAATTTTCAGACTTCTACATAATAAAGCTTTTATAGAGTTTTTATAGAGAAATTAATAATTTGTACAGAGGAAAAAAAATGATGTACACAAGTGTAAACCAATGTAGAATAGAAATTAATTACCTGAAACATTGCTTAACTGGAGATCAGTAAAAATTAGATTAGTCAGGGAGAGAAATTAGTAAGAAACATGCTGCAGAACTAGCCTACAAAGCACTAACAAAATAATTTAAATTTTTAACATATTTTTATCATATTTATATGAATTAGTGTGGAAGTATTTCTGTATTTTTTTAAATTTACTTTTTAAGTAGATTAAAAACAAAAGTTATCATCTAGGAATAATGGCTAAGCAAAATCACAAACGTTAAAAAAGTACATGAAAATGGTAATAAATGTGTGTGTGTGGGTGCATGTGTGAGGGTGTACGCACATTTCTTTTTATACAAAAATGAACATACATTTTCCAGCAAATAATTTAAAAATTCCAACTGCTCTTGTAATCAAGAATTTAGTAATTGTATTGTCAAAGAAGATAAATTACATTCCTATGATTTTTGAGATATGATTAAATCTAATTTACTTCAAAAATGAAAACAAATTTTAAAATAACAGTATGTGTAATAGTGTCTTGTCTTTAACTGTACCAAGTATTAATGTCTATTGTGAAGTCAAATTTACAAATGGGGAACTTTTTCTTCCCAATAACATTTTCAACAGCTTTCACCCTTCAGAGCTCTCACTGTCTCTGACAATGTTTGAGCTAACTGAAACCTGAAACTTCATGAAAACCATTAAAAACCTCACAAAAACCCTTATTTTTTTCCCACTGAAAACTCAGTGAATTTAAATGGTTATGTTCTAATCCTCTAAATATCTTTGAAATCACTCTGAAGGCAAAGAAAAAGTCAGGATAATTCAATGAAATTTGTGAGCTATCCTGCCTTTTTGTCGGGCTACTAGTGTATTTAAATAAGTAATAAAAGGACACCTATACTTCTTAATTGTTTAGATAGAACCAAGGTAAAATTGTCAGAGAGTAATCCTGTTTCCTTAATTAATGCTCTGTATTTCAGACCCATACCATGTGCAACACACTTCCAAATGCANTTTTTTTTAACATAAACATAACCAAAAAAACCTGCACTTTCAGATAGTCACTTTTGCAGTTTTAGTCAAAGTCTTTACAGCCTCTTCTATGCTGGAGATTTTCGATAACACAGTTGATATGCCATTAATGATAGCATGAGCACAATATATTATCTTGTATAACAAAAAAGCTCAGCCTAATCACTATAGAGGTTGATTTAAGTTAATTTGTTTTATGAACAAAGAGAGATTTCTTAATAACATAGCGTTCAGAATGCAGAAGTAGTAATTGAACAGATGGAGACAGTAATGCTTTATATCACTCTGGCCAGCTTGGCAAAAATATGTTTGTGCATAGCCTGTGTAAGCTGTATATTTTAATTCCAGCCTTATATGATAAAGGAGGAACAGTTAGGAATATGTTGCTCTGAAGAATTTATTCCTAGCTGACCAATAGGTAATTTAAAAGTTATTATTGTGAAAAAGTCACATTTGCATAATCAGTATTCTTATGTGGAAAAGCAATAAGTAAAGTTGTTCAAGGGCAAATTTATGCAGAAAAATATACAAAAGTTTGCTAAATACAAAGATATGTTCTCCAGCTCCAGAAACCCAGAAACTGCTGGAAGTTACAGGTATTTGTTGCAGAAATACTCCTGTGTACTTGCCTTGTTCCTAGGCTCCTCTGTGAACATTCACTGTTTACTGTTGAAAAGAGAATATTGGACTCCACATTCTTAATTCTGCTCCAAAGCTAGAGCAACTTCTTGAAGGCCAGCCTTTCTATGAGCACTGACAAAACTGCTCATAACTTCTCACTGCTAATGGCTCATGTAACCATTATTGCTTTACAGACAGAATAATGACAATCACAGCCCTTTAAATAACTAGATGAAGATAAAATT
Source organism: Cisticola juncidis (assembly GCA_013400215.1). Classification (NCBI taxonomy): domain Eukaryota; kingdom Metazoa; phylum Chordata; class Aves; order Passeriformes; family Cisticolidae; genus Cisticola; species Cisticola juncidis. Next base: position 1,442,601 of record VXBR01006352.1, on the reverse strand, counting down.
TAGATATCAATTGTCTGTGCAAATGCAACCATAAAGCACCAGTAATTTCATTCACAGTAACAGCATTCTCTTTCAGATAATACTAATGTTATTGTGCCACTCTAAACTGCAGTATGCAAGTCTAAACATGTGACTGGAGTAAAAATAAATCCCAATTTTTATTACATTATGTGAGTCCACAATTCCCTTTGTAGAGTTCAACCAGTTTATTCACTTGTCTGCTTTGTACTTTCATCTACTTTACAATGAGCATAATGGAATGCAGCTTTTTGGGAAGGTTATATAAAATAGAAGAAATTTCTCACTATCTTGATCCTGTTCGCAATATTATGATTCTGTGTATAAAGATTTACTCAAGTATAAAACCTGTTGGAAAATGCAATGAATTGAAAGACCATTGGAGCAGGTCCATAGAATTAAAAATGTTACTTGGACTTTATTACAGTTACTGGAGATTAGTTCAGCTTCGGATCAGTTATTAAACCAGTGCATACCTAGAAAAATAAGTATTTCACAAGCTGGTCAGGCATGCAGTTACTGATGGCACACATTATTCAGTTAGCAGGACTTCATGTGAAGTGCAATGCTGCTTCACAGAGGTTCAACATGCTAATAGTCATGCTAAGTCATCTGTAAAGTGTTACACTTATTCAGATAACTATTAGATGCATTTGTTAAATGAGAGATTGTGAGAAATGTGGCTCATGAGAAAACATTACAAAATCTTCAGTGTTTACCCAAAACATTTCAGCTAGATTAGCTAAGGTTTTGCAGTGTTATTTTCTTCAAACATTGAATAGACTTTCTGAATTCCTCAGGTTTTTTTTTTCCAGGCAATTACGTACTTCCGAACCTTTGTGTCTTCTTTGGAAGTAAGCTTACTTAACAAGAGCCAAAAGCCAAAATCACTTGTCACTCACTGTGTACAGGATTAAAAAAAAAACCTACTTAATTACAGTATTTTTTTGATTTGTAGTGTACTTTAATTTAGAAAGACATACATGGCTTACATGTTTTAAGCCTTAAAGCCTGTGTTTGCTTTTCTCTTGCATTCTATTATGCATGAAAATAACTGTCCATTCATTCTGTTTCTTTTAATAGAGAAGCAGTTTATATAAGGAAATTTGGCTTAAACCTCTTTATTTCTAACCATAAGATTTTTCAAATCTCGCAGTCCTGTTTTAGCCCCAGGCAGTCTGAAATGACAAACTAGGATTCATGGACAGTTTATTCCTTCATCTGATGAAATCAAGCAGTAGCATTACACAAGTAAAAATTCAAGTCCTACAAAACATAGCACTGTTTGTAAAGTGTGTTGCATTTGGTTTAGTTCCTTATTTGCCTGAATTCCAAAACTTTTCTGTTCAAACAAAAGCAACAGTAAAAAACTTTTAAAGGAATTTTATGAAAGACCTATCATCCATCCTTAAATATTATTTTCAATATTTCTGCTGTCCCTAACATGAATTTGCCAGCTTAAGGATGCACCAGTTGCATCAATATTGCACCAATTTGGTATTTTTTCAGCTGGCAAAGCAATAATTTTTTTAAAACTTTTGTAAGTTTTAAAATCATGTTTTATTTTCAGTTGTGTTACAAGTAATTAAGTCTTCACCAGCTTTGAGTAACATGAATCCAATTTTTTATGAATGTTCTTCTAAAAGTAAGTTTTTTTCTTCTGATTTGATTTTTTTTTTCTAGAACAAACAATTATTAATTTTATGAACCCAAATAACTTCTTCCAAAGTGCACTTTACAGTTCCTCATAGTACTAGGAATGTCTGGACCCACCAGCTGATATTGAGAGTCAGACAGGCATGGCTCTTTCATCACAGAGTTTTCTGAGGGTTATCAGGTGCCTATATTTGTTGATGGAATCTCAAAAGTACTTTTTTCCTCTTCTTTTCCTGGCAAGTACAAGACATCTCAGCATTAAATTATGACCACACTAAACCACTTTTTTCATTCAGAATACCAAGAAGTTCTTCTAATCCCTGAATGAAAATACCCTCATGACTGAGACCCATCTATGTTATGAGAACATTTTTTGTTGAGAACATTTATTTGTGTATAGAAAGATTTATATATCATGCTGAAATATATCTACTTAAATGATTTCACGTATCTTTTTTAAAAACCATTGTTCTCAGATCTATTTGCTGCTGATGTACTTGATTTTTTTCTAGATAGAATTTTCTGCAGTATAGCCAATAAGGATAGCTCTTTACTGAATGCCATGTGTACTCTGCTTTGCAGTTCAGATTCTTTTATATAATGAACTGATCAATATGGCTACATTGATATTTATGTACTTTGAAGATCTCAGTAATCATTTTTCTTTATTGGCTAAGTTATTTTCCTCACAGAAATGTCCTTAGTAATAAATCCTCTTGAATTATGAAGGCAATAATCTGAAAGCCCTGTAACTTATTTAATTTTTCACTACATAAATCAGTGAAAATCCTTCCAAACCAATTAGAGGAAAACAGAGTTTGAAAGAGGAACTAATACATGTTTGTATTTTTATGAATTCTTGTTTATGAAAACAAGTGGTTTTATAGTAATTTTCATAATGAAGTCTAAGGAAACAGCTCCATTTTATTATTTGTCATATGTCCTCATTCTACCTCTCTGCATATGCAGAAAAGACCTGATATTATCAAAGATTAAGAAAAAAAAAATCAGCTACTGCATTGCACAACTTCTTATCTCAAATACAATCTCTTCTTTGTTTAAAAGGTAAAATTTGTCATAAGACTAGAGAAATCCAAAACTTATCTGTTTTGAATTCTACTTTAAAAAAAAAAAGTTTAATTTAAAAAAAGCTTCAGAGCATGTGATGTTCAGCTGTATGAAAATCCACTATTTCTTCATGTCTGTAATCTATATCCATTACATATATTTTGAAAGTCACTTGCTAACATTAGAACAATATAATCCTTAGGAGAAGAAAGATGAATTTACACCATATTAATCTGTTTTGTACTTGTAATTTTAAAACAAGGATGACAAAGAATTAAAAAAGGGTAAATTTGTAAAGCTCCATGCTTACTTTAATTTTTAAAATATAGAAACAATTCCTAAACATTCTGAAGGTCAAAAAAGTCCTAACACTAAAATCCAACTGCTGTACAGAAGGAAAAAAAAAGGCAAACAAACAAGCCCACAGGTAACAACAGGAAAACATAGTACAGATATACATGTAATTGTACCATTAATTTTATCTCCAAACTAATGGAAATCATTAGAAATCAAAAAGGAGAATTAAAAAAAAATCTTAGAACAATATAAACAAAAATATAGAGTAGAAAGAAAAAAAGAAGAAGAAGAAATAAAACCCCACATATATGTATGTATTATGGGAAAGGGTGGTCACCAAGTGTCAGTTTTAAATGATACCTATAAGCAGCAGCAAAAGTGAGATACAGTGAATGGGTGAACTGTTTGGTTGGTTTTTTTGGTTTTTTTTTTTTTTTTTTTTTTTTTTTTTTTTTTTTTTTTTTTTTTTTTTTTACTGTATACTGAACTTCTCTAAAGGTATTTTTACAGTAGAATAAAAACAAGGAAGCAGTTACCGTAAAGGCAGTATTTGACAAAGTTACCCTTATCTTTGCTGTTCATGTACAGATTACAAATGTCACTTGTGACGTTTTAGTTGGCTTTGAAAAGCAAACATCATAGAAGTTTTACATGAAAGTGGCCCTGATAATTGATATATCTACTTTAAATTGCTACCCCTGTAATATCCCAAGCAGATGTAAAGAACTGTTATAGAAACAAATAACCATTTATGCAAAATAACCCTATGTTACAAGACAAGCACAAAGTGCAATATCAAATTATTCTCCTATTAACTTTCATTTGACTCCTTTAGCAAAGAAAAAAAGGAGAAAGAAAAAAAGTCATTATAACCCCCTGAAGAAATATTTGTGGATGGCAAGTAGTGTCATGGCACAATTGTGCTACATTGAATCAATATCAAGCAACTTCTGTTAGTAAACAAGGCTCTTCAATTTTCCTTTCTCAGCTCCTCAAGATCTCCACTGAAAGCTCATTAGGGCTCTGTACTGCCAAATGCATCATAACTCAACAGGTCTCTAGGTCACTGGAGCCTCCAACTTTCCTTCAGAGAAGACTATTGAAAGGATCAGGATTCAACTTAAAAATATTTTGATATATAGGTCTAGTCGGAACACCTGTTATCAGGTAAATTATATATTTCAAATATTGTATTGAAGTAAATACTTGCTTTCCACTGAATAATAATAATAATAATAATAATAATAATAATAATAATAATAATAATAATAATAATATATTTGCCAAATTTGGTTTTCTGACCAGCCAAGTTATATGGTACTATTTCTATTCCTGAAGTCATAAGGAAGTAACATCCCATATTTTTCTGTTTTATGCATGTTATGGCTGATGAAAGTTCATACCAATAATACTATCAGATTAATGCTGCTGGATGAATAATCCAAATAGGCAGCAGGCATAATCTAGTTACTGGTCACATTCAATATGTAGAGTATGACCTGGCTTTGAACATATCCTAAATACGCTCTATCCAAACAGTAGCACAGTTCAAGAATTAGCTAAATATTGTAACTGAATGCTGCTCAGTGGAACTGAGAACAACTCTTTGGCTCTGTGTTTTGTTATGTGAATCTCAGAATTTGTACTTGTTTTTTTCTACCTCCTGGGAAAACACTATATCCTGAGGAGTAGATAGAAACAAGGGAAATTTTTCAAGATTAATCTTACAGATAAATGCTATATTGTTATGTTGTCTGTTACAGAAGCATGTAGTGACAGGATGTCTTGGGTTATGTAACCAAAAAAAGAGTGTATTCTATTTCATCTATAGAAAGCAGTTGGGATATAGTTTATTTTTCTTTATCTCTTGTAACTCCAGGGGGGAGGGATGCGAATGCCTTCTGATAATAGACCATCTGTTAAAATCAAGTGGAACAGTGTTTCTTATCTCTTTCATTGACTTTGTCTCCCCCTCTGGGGGATATCTTCTCTTAATGGGCCATTGAGGCTCACCAATGACATGACACATTACATCATCCCATTGTGAGATGCACCACCCAGTGGGGAGGAGTCAGCCATTCCCTGCCCAGATAAAAATGGGAACACAGGGACCCTAGACATCCTCTTTTCCACTGGATTCTCAGAGAAAGACTGGACTCATCTCAGTGCCACTACAGGATCATCTCCACTCCAACAGAACCACATCTGTCACTCCAGGAGGACTTCCTTGGACTGCTTGCCAACACCCTGGCCATCAGGGTGTCAGGTCGTATTCCTGACTCCGCCAGGGTTCTCTAGGACTTTTGTTTCTTTCCTTGCTTGTTTTTGTTTTGTTTTGTTACTGCATTTGCGTTTTTTTTTTAATATTTGTAAAGAACTGCTCTCCCATTTCCATATATTTGCCTGAAAGCTCCTAATTGCAAAATTGTAATAATTTGGATAGAGGGAGTTTTACATTCTCTATTCCAAGGGAAACTCCAGTTTTCCCTGACAGATACCTGAAACCAGGGTCTCTATATGGGGCTGGAACAAAAGCAACGTACGATCAAACCAATGTTGTTATAACATATGTTCTCCTCTTAATCGTGAAATGGCTGGTTTTATACAGTGCAAAACAATTTACAGTTGCAGGTGCAGTCTTATTGGCATTCAGCATGAACAAATATGTAAACTATTTCAGTTTAAGGAAGCTACTGTATCTTCACTCTAATTGTCCTATATAGTCTATGCCCACACCTTAACCTGATTTCTAACTGCGCCACAAAGCTTATCTACTTCTACACAGGCCAAAATCTGAAGCCTAGCAGGCCCAAATGTGAGGCCCAGTTTGGGGTAGCTCAAATCTCATTCCACAGCACATTGTGCCCATGATCTCTGAGAAATATGGTTAGAGATACCTGTCTTTCCAAATCAAGACACAGGACAAGGGGGCAATGGTTTCAGACTGAAAGAGAGTAGGTTTAGATTAGATACTAGGAAGAAATTTTTTACTGTGAAGGTGGTAAGACATTGGAACATGTTGATCAGAAAGGCTATGGATACCACAACTCTGGAAGTATTCAAGGCCTGATGGGATGAAGGTGTGAGCAACCTGTTCTAGAGAAAGGTGTCCCTGCCCACACTGTCTGGGGGTTGGAACTAGATGACCCTTAAGGTCCCTTTCAACCCAAACCAGTCTATGACTCTGTGATAAACTGCTCATTGCCTTAAGGACAGTATGACCTGCATGGCCATGGTCCTCGTCAGAACCTTGTTAGTTTGAAATGGATTTTATGACTGGATTCTCAAAATCCTAGGATTCATTTGAACTAGGAATTTAAATGAGACATCTAAGGGACATTCCTTAGAGAAACAGAAAGAAATTGAGAGAGAAATTGGTTCAGCCCACTTAAGATATAGATGGATTTAAAGCTGGATTGCATAGATTCGTGCCTAAGTGTCTAGGGCTAAAAAAGTCCTTAAATCTCAATATGCTAGTTATTACACGGAGTCCATTTACACTGACCAAATCCTGACATTTTACCCTATTTCTAGTCAATTTTCCTCAATTATACATCCTTTGAATTTAATGTGTGATTGACCAAGTAAAAATGAGAGTCATAAGAGTAATATCTCTAGGATTTGCATCACTGATAGCAGCAGCAGAAAATTTCTGAGAAGCAGAACTGTTCAACTGATCTGCTATTAACAAAAATTAAACTGACTACGTGAAAAATATTATTTATTTCCTTTCCCTCTTTAAAAGACACAAAAAGCAGCATTGATTAGAGGGAGAATAAAAAAGGGAAGAGCATACTTTTCTTTCTCTTTTTCTGAATTGTGCTATTCTGTCTTCAAAACCAGCAAATAAAACATGGCAAAATACAATATAAATATTGTTATGAACTGAAGGACGTTATGGTACCCATTCAAGCAGATATATTTTCTGCCTAGAAAATAGTTTGTGGAGCAAGAAACTGAAGGTTGAACACAAAATAATGAGGGTTTAGGCCGTTTAAAAAATATTTATAAGATTCCTTTAATAAACAATGGTTTAAATTTTTGTAAAAGTTGTTTGTAGTTGTTTGTAGTTGTTTCAAATGGTAGTTGAAAGTAGGAAATTTTCTTTCTTTTTGATCCTATAAAGAAAAGGTGGTTAGAATCAAGATTGCAACACCTAGGATCATTGTTACACCCTTTGCCTCCTAGAAGATTCATCTCTGACTTTTATAACCCCATTACAATACAGATAATGTATTATTCAATTATTCAAAGTATCAAAATTAAATAAATCTGGAGAAATTTTTGCAAAAGTAATAGTCAAATTTTCATGTTCTGTAATCCTCTCTCAAAAAAATTGTGTCTCAGAAAAATATTGTCTTTTCTTAAAATAGATACTAGAAAATGTTTGCATGGATTATATAGACCCAAAAAAAATCCTTCTTCTTACTGCACTTATGTACATCAGTATGATATTCAAAGCTGATTTAATTACTTTAGCATTAAATCAGAATATAGCTCTGTTCATGTCTTCAATACTGGAAGCCAGAAAAGGAAAGACGTTTAGGAAGGCCAAAAATGCAACTTTTTTATCTTGCAATTTTGCTTTTATAGTGTGGTTCTAGTTTTTCTACCACTTTACACCTTACTTTCACTACACATGTGTGAATAGGACTTTAATACAGAAGCAGAAAGATTTGTGGTAGATAACAAGACTTAGTGTTACAGTGATAGTATAGTTAAAAAATAACTGTCCACAGTATTTCTTAACACTAAGACAAATTAGAGTTCATTGTTTAAAGCATAGAAAAATTATGAGTTTGGAAAAAAAATAATTGAGTGCCTTTATTTTCTATTCATCCTAACTGTACTGAAAGAGAGTTTTATGTTAGAAAAATGTTACATATGAAGTCTTGCGCAAGCTAACAACGTCTGGAAAATCTGTTCACCATAAGAAATCACAAAAGAAATCCTCAATTGAATTAGCAAATGTAAAATAAATACTGACGATTTTAAAATCTATTAAGCTTCATCATCCACGCAAGATCATCTAACAATTTATGGGCTAGTCATAGGGTCTGAGGGACCTGAGGACACGCCTGAGGGAAATTCTTCTCACTATCTGGGTAATTCTTCATATTTTCACTTCAGTATAAGGAACAACAGTAACTATAGTAACATTACCATTTGAGAATGCATTTGCTTTCTGAATAATTTCTGTATATTTGTATACAAACAGCTGATCCTCACATTTCAAACTGAATATGACACTGTTCTGAAAGCAAATGCTATGACAAGGAAAAAATATGTCTTAACATAAGAAGAAAAACCTTAACATAATTCTCCCAAATACAAAGAAATTTCTACAAAAAGCTTGTTCTTTTGTGCCTTCTGTTCGTTATTCTGCCTCTCCATTGAAGGAGGTTGCAAGTATGATTTTCATTTCAATTAGTCTTCTGATTCCATAGGAAAAAAATAAAATGTTATATTGATTATGAAGAGAGAAAAGTCTATATATAACAAGCACTATGATGATTAGGAAGGAAGATGATGCCTAATAAAACACCTATATCACTATTAATCTATTTAATCTATTGAGCAATGATATTGTGAAATATAGTTTATCAACTATGTAACTTTTGCTAGAAACTCTAAAATTAATCAGTGACAGAATTGAGGAACTAGCTGATAAGAAAAAGTAGTTTGCAATTGATCTTTCCAGAAATTTTAGCTAATACTGGGAAAAGTTAATGAAGTTTAAATTGCAATCTTTGCTAATTGTTGTTAGACGATAGAAAACCCCAGAGCAGTTTGTTTAATTCTGTTAGTATTTTAAGGCACAATATTTCAAGGTACTGCAGAGATATTTACTAAGGCACTGTCATCTTTCCTATGTTACTGATACAGATAACCGAATCTGCCTATATATGTATAAGATACCTGAAGTTAAGCAAGTGTTCTTAAGCTTCTGTTCTGCAACACAATCCACAAAAAATGATTTCACACTCACTGCTTCTGTGATATTGCTGGCCTCATAGTACTGTAATTCATGAACTAATATATTCTGTAGAGCTGCAACAATACTTCATTGTAAAGACCAAATAGTGCAGTGCTTTGTCTCAAGGTTCTACTCATTCAACTTTGAAAAAAGTTGCTAAGTACAAAATAAAATATAAACCAGAACTATAACAATTCCATATATCAAGTCAATGGCACTTCTAAAACTGGTAAACAAGACATTTAACCATGATGAGTCTGAGATGAGGAGCTTCTTTTCCAGATATTTTTGAGGTGGCTGTGAGAATAGTTCTAAGAGAAGGTTATCTATGGAATGGAAAATTGTACACCAATTGTCTCCAAAATAAAAATTACTTTTATTATCAAAGAGTTTATTTTCTGAAAGCACAGATGGTGTCAACATGCTTCAGTAGCCATCTTTCAAGTAGCTGAGAACAGAGTGAAATTGGAAACTAGTAGAATAGACCATGTGCAGAAAGCAGAGCTGTGCAATTTTGATGAGCAAAATGGAATCGTATCTCATTAGGATCAAGAAGAAAAAAGCTGGCTTTCTTCACTTTCTTTTAATTCAGGAAAGTTTTAAAACAAAACTAACTTTGCATGTCAAAAGTTCATCATACCTTTATATTTTTCCAGTTCTCCATGGACAATAATAAATGCTCAAAGCCTGAGTACAAAATTAATTTTGCTATCTCTAAAACTATTTCCACCTTGCTGGTTATTTTCTTCAATCATACATCCTATTGAATCCTTCAGTCTCAGGAATGAGATGGTTAAGTAATTTCTAATCAAGACTGTAAGTCAAAGAGAAAAAGACAAAAACTCCTGCGTAGGGTATTAATATCCAAGGAGATATAAATAGACTCAAAATGTTTAACAGCTTTAAAGTAAAAGAAAAAGGAAAAATGGCTATTACCTTTCAAAGGACATTTTAATCTTGTTCTGTATGCCTTTTTTCATGAAACTGATGCTGAAGATTTGACCATGTGTATTTTCATTTATCCCCTATGTGTTATCATGTCAAATTGGTGCAAAAGTGAACTGAAAAGAATGTATCTTGGGAACAGGTCTTGGTCAGCCTGTCCCCCTGCAAGCTTGTCTTTCCAAAGTACATGAAAATGTCCCTTTGCAGTCAGAGGTGATTTCTCTGACTACTCAGGCTTGCAGAGATGAGCATGTAGCAGCTGGGGCTGAACAGGAACAGAGGTACAGGAAAAAGTTACAAGGTTCTTTACAAAGTCATTAGCAGTTTTTATCTTTTCCACTATATGACAGTTAATTATATTTATCTTGTTAATATTATCTTACTATCTTAAAAATAATAGAACTATATCATTGTTGCTTTCTATTAAACTCTACTCTTAATTTTTCCTCATTCCTTCCACCACTTTCCTTTCACCTGCTCTGGCATACCTTGCAGCGCCAGGGCTATGGAGGGTAAAAAGGCCTTTTTTACCACTGGAGGGTATTTGATCTGTCTTTCTGGAATACTAATGTTGATGCTGTCATTCACAGTATCACACCAGAGACAAGTCTAAAGAGTGAATGATAATTTCTCCAGAAAGTTTGCAACTGAAGTATAAGTTAAAAATACTCATTGTGGAGCATTTTTTTTACTCTTTTGCTTTGTGAGTCAGTTTTAAAATATTGAGCTCTACAGTGAATAGAATCTTAAGAAATACACTGATGTACAGCAGGACAACAACATCAGGAGAATTAGAGGTATTCAGGTCTTTTTACAAGAATAAAAAATCTTATGCACTTTCATAGAACTGGTGGCCACAGTGCCTTTAGCACCTGGAGTTATCAAAACTTTTCTCCAAAATACTTTGTGAATTAAATTCTTTTGCTTTTATGTTGCACTCCTGAGTGCATTTCAGAGACAGAGATTCTTTTAAAGTATAAAAAATTATATTTCTCCTTAATCTTTCTGCAGGTTAAAGGAAAATGACTATTTAATCCACAAGAAATTATGTATGAATACATGTAAGGCAAATTAAAATAGCTGCAGAGTATAAAGGTGGTGTTATTTTGGGCTTAAATTGAAGAATAAGAGATTTCAGTTAGAAAGGAGGGGAAAACAACAATTCTGTGAGATTAGTTTGCTTATTCAATTCATTCTTAGTTCAGTTGTGATATTCCCAGCACTGTTTTCCACACACACTAAGGAAAAAAAAACCAAAAAAATGAAACTAAATTCTTGGTATATGGTGACAGAAAGAAAATGTTGAAACCAGTAGTATGTGGGCTTCATACGGACATAATTTTCCTCACTGGGACTATTTTTACTGTTACCAATAGGTTAACATAAATTGGAACATTTTACCTCAAACAGCAGTGAAGTAATATATCTTCAATGCTCCTGCATTAGTACTTACAAAACTAAGGAAAGTATCTGCATCATTATACAGCTATATTTTATTAGATAAGATTTTTTTAAAGTTGAAAAAATAGTATTGAATCCTGCATTGCTGCCCTCATGACAAGAGAAACTAAGAAAAAAAGACCATGCAGTTGGCATGAGAACTACTGCCTGTCTTGTTTGTGTCATTTGTTATGAACCTGAAGTCAAATTTTTCCAACAGAAGGAGCAGATCTATAGGTGCAATTGGGATCTTGCTGTTTCCATGGCATTACAAGGAGTCTGAGTTTACTAAGTGTTGCTACCCTCTAGTTTACTGCTAGAGTGCATGTCCCTCCCCTGGTTAAGGACAGTATGCACAAATATTTCAGTGCCAAATATGTGCAAGAACCCTTTGTGCAGCCTTACCTCTCAAAGTCCTAGGTGTGCCTTTAGCAAAAACAAAATGTCCACAACCCCACCAGAAAGGTGTTCTAGGCAAGTACATGAACAGAATATGTACAATCAAACACGAATATCAGTACAGGGTTTTCCATCACCACTTCTCATTGCACAGTAAGATAAGAAAGATTTGGCAGGATAAGAAATAAGAAGAAAATAATTTCTGTAGTCATCTTTCTGTCTCAGTTTCCTAGACTGAGCAGTAACCAGCCTGCAGCAGGGGCAGGCTTTTTAAACTTCTGGTTTCTTTCCTGATTTGGAGAACCTTTCTATCACATTTAATTTTTTTCTGACTTCAGCTGTCTAGTTAGGTCAGGCTATTTCTGACCCTGGCCTAAGCTCCCTATGTTCTGAAGTGTTTGTCTCTTAAAGATTCTTATTTGTTTTTCCTCCCTACCTGCCCTTTCTTGATGAGGCTTCCGCTGGCACACAACACCCAGTGGATCACAGACTCCTCTGTTCTGCTTTGAGTAACTTTCCATTGTTTCAAAATAAACTTTTTCCCACAGGAAAAGAAGAGAACACTGTCTCTCCTGGGCTTCTGCTAACCCATCATCCCAACTTGCTTTTAACTACTGTCTGTGGTCTGGAGGGACCCAGAATAGTCCTTGCCAGCAATAGTGAATTGACTTTAATATGGAAGAATGAAAAAAAAAGGAAAGATGATTTTTTTAATACTTTTACCTCATGAAACAAAGACTGTAACTTGTGTAAATGCAATTATTCAAATCATCACAGCCAATTAACTTATTTGGACTTGATACATTTTTTTTCTCCCAGTGGAGAAACTATAGAACTATTGAGTTCACTAGCAGGGGAGTCCTCCCGAGACAGAAAATAATATGAGATACAGATAGTCTCTGCAAAAACCTCCTGGCACTTTCATCTCTCTAAGTTACTTTTATGCAATGAGCCAAAATGACTGCGGTACACTATGCTGAAAAACACTCATGGATTTTCATCCTTCACTCATCTTCTGTCCCAGATAGTAGAAGGGGGAATGAAAATAATGTTGTGCATTTTCTGTCATTATGGAAAGGGATATGCATAGTCATTATTTATAATCTACAAAACTACTGAAATGTAACAGTTTGTAGATATGCATTTTGTCAGCCTTTCTCATTGCTCCAAGAGATTTACCAGCAGGAATTTGGGTTGGCCCTGTTTACATATATTTATCTAAACATGTTTATACTAATGCAAACCAGACCATACAAAACCATCCATATAAAAATGGATGAAGCATACCTAGGTTTTCAATCGGATTTTAGTAAAGTAAATTCTAACCCACTGAAGGTTAACTTTCACAGCAGCCATTAATAGGAGTTAATGTAGTCAAGTTACTCTGAGATCAAACCTTCTCAGAGTCATTAAAGACTTCAAATTTCATACTATTCTGCCCTTGAAACTCACCAGTGTCATAGGAACTGCAGAATGAATTTTAGTTGGAAAATAACAGGCCAGTGAACTAGAACTAGATCTCTAGCTCCATTTTGCAGAGAGGCTGAGTGAAAAAAAAAAAAAAAAGGGAGTAATACCTTTTCTCCTTCTCTATAAGTCTATTTTTTCCTGAGAATAAAAAAAAACAATACTTCTGTCTTGTTTTCCAAAAAGTAAACAAGGTGATAATGCCAACAGCCACTCTGTTAAACTTTTATACAGAAGGAACTTTGAGATACTGTAGATTTGTGCCAAATACTTTTGCTTCAGTGCAACAAAAAGGCCAAATGAATGCACCATGGTGAGTCCCTAACTCAGCAGGAGGGATCACAGAGCGAGGACACTGACTGGCAAACGGTGACAAATCTTGCGACAGCCCCCAGCTGGCGACTCTGCCCTTCTGACAGGGTCAACAGCAGAGTCAGCAGAGATAATGTGGGCCAGCTTGTCAGCTGCCTCTGCACAGAGTCCTTCGCTGGCATCCTAAACTGAAGCTTCTAGCTTTAGATTTAGATTTGAGGGTGAGAGTTTGTGATAAAGTTGAACCAGTCTCATGGCTCAGTTCCAGCAAAATTGGCTGCCCCTTTCTCCTGTCTTCTCTCCCTCTAGATGCTGACTTTAGCACTCATCTGACCAGAAAATGAGGCAGTTCAACTTGCTCAGCCAATGGATGGCTGACATTGAAACAGGAATGGGCACCATGTGTAGGTGGCTGAAAAAAGGAAAGGAAATTGTTCCTGTAAGTGTCCAAAAGATGATTATTCCTTTTGGTGTAAAACAGTTGATAGATTGGCTCATTCACACTGTAGACCCCCATGCTATGGAGAGGAAATGGAGAACTTGCCTCCTACACCAGCTACAGTGGTTAGTGACTGCCACCAAACATAAAGAGCAAATAGTTGCAGATGCTAAGGCAGCCACAGCACTGTCTGCCTGGGGTTATCCCATGTTCAGATTACACTGGAGTTAGCCATTAAATCAGCAAAATAGCAGGTTTTGCCCCTGCTGCAATCTAGCATGCTGCATCACTATTGAGCTACTATTTAAAGCCACCAGCACTTGAATTCCAAGTACTCCAACAAACAAGCCAGGCAGGATGAAACTAAGCTCTCACTTAGACTTGTGCACACTGTAATTATGAAATATAATCACATATGCAGGGTGTTTGAATTAGCTTTAATTTGGTTATCATATTTGTTAAAAGGAATAAAACTGAAGTGCTTCAGCACAAGACATGGAAGAGTGCCTAGGACCCTGCAAACTTATTTAGTTATGTTATGATTTTTTACTAGACTCAGAGCAGCTGAAGAGCCCTTTATGCTTACCAAAACTTAATATAATGTTAGGAGCACTAAAGTCAGCCACCAGTGCAATGCAGATATCACCTTCATCTAAACTTTTGCAAAATATATTGCTGTTGTCCCCCATGAACTACCAAGAAAACTCACAGGTTCTCAGAGTTGAATACGGCAATGAAACTTTGCAAGATTTACCTACTTCCTACTATTCTACAGCAAATTAAAAGCAGTCTAAAGAAATGTGCCAATATGAACCAGTCAGTATAACTGGACAAATAATTTCTGACTAAGTCCAGACTATTTCTGTTGGTTAATTGTATTTTGGCCCTTGACTAAAAGAACTAACCTCTTAATAGAATTAACCTCTTAAGTACAACTTCCTAAGCAGATGCAGACTTGGAGCTCAGAATACAACATTCTGAAGCCTAGGATGCAAAACTATTGCCATGGAAAAACACAGCAAAAAACAGGAAGCATCACTAAAGCTGAGTAGTTCTTATTTTAATTTAACTGGCATCAAACCCAATTACTTAACGAATTTACGATTCCCTGTTTTGGATTGAAACCAGGCAATTGAAGCAATATTTGCAGGAATAGGGCGGGGGAGTGGTGGGAAAGAGAAGGCAGGCAAGTTTTCTCTGAACATTCTGTTCAGCTTCTTGAGTCTAAACCATTTTTGTTCTGATGATTTTATGTCGTTCAGATGCTCATTGTGAATGTCAAAGAGCAGATCATTTTCCATTCATACATCTCAGCCTCACCAAATGAAGGACCAAATCCATGTCAAAGCCTTGCGTCAATTTTGCTCCGACCTGTAAAGAGGTGTTATATATTTCTAGTTTAGTATCGTCTCTGAATTTTAGGATTAATTTTGTATCATGTTAGAACACAGGGCCTGAGTAGAGCTAGAAGATGCTTGTGGAGGAAGGACCTTATTTAAAGTGATGGTAGTGTCCTGGTAAAAAATAGAAAACTTTAGAGGAAACAGCGTGGCCCAGACTAACCTGCTTCAGATGATAGTATGCATTTACATTTCAGTGAACTATGAATAATAGTCTCGCTTAACACAAACTTTTTTAGTTTCCTACTAAATTAGTCTAACTACATTAAAAAAGACTGCAGGCTTCCTAAATACTTTTGACTCAGGCATTTTCATGCGTGCTTTATAGAAGATCACAATTCTGTATCCTTCCCACAATATATATGGCAACAGGCAACTGTGTGAGAAGCACAGGAAATAACAGCAAGCTCAAACTAATCTGTATTAAGAGTAGGAAAGAAAACATAAATGAGGCCAATTTGTATGAGACCTATATACCATATTTGTTGTCTCAGT
Source organism: Cisticola juncidis (assembly GCA_013400215.1). Lineage (NCBI taxonomy): Eukaryota > Metazoa > Chordata > Aves > Passeriformes > Cisticolidae > Cisticola > Cisticola juncidis. The sequence continues at coordinate 1,426,688 of VXBR01006352.1, read as the reverse complement.
AAGAAGTTTCCAAAACTACAACCCTTTTTTCCTTTATCATGTACAATGTAAACAGTAAAGTGTATGAAATGAAACAGAAATGCAGGCATGTCTTTTTTAACAGCAATAGATCTTCATTTAGACTTTTATTAATGAAATTTTTTTCTTTCTTTGTTGCTTCATTTCATCTTTTTATTTATTTGAGACCTTTTTTGGTCCTTACTTGCCAGCTGTATTCTTCCATTAACTAGTAATCAAGTGTTCCCATAGAAACATCTGTTTTTTTTTAATTGCCATTATAATTTCTTGTATACTTTATTGTTTTCACATTTGTTTTATGTTTCTCCTCTGCCATATTCTCCACTCCAGATCTCTATCAAAAATATTTTTTCTCTAATAGCTGACTCATCTAGAGATGTAAAGACATATCTTAGTTATCTAGTTTTAGTTTCTGGATAGATGATGTAAGAAGCAAAAGTGTTAACCCCAGGTTTTCACATCCACTGCAAATTAAAAATTAACCATGAACAATTAGACAAAAAAAAAAAGTGCATAAATGCTCACAATACACTCAATAGAAATTTACTACAGTCAAAATAATAATAGAAAAATTCAGTTGCAATGAGTGTAATATTTTAACTGAGGAACTAATTTGTTACTTGGGCCATTTACAAAAGCATGTAGTAGAGTCTGTGCTATTCAAAGCCTTTACTATTGAGCTACTTATATTTTAAAGGGCATGCTAGCCAGAAACATTTTGATGAGTGGTTTAGATTCTCATAAATTACAGCTGTCAGAGATGGCCCCTGTCTGTTTTGTTGCTGCAGGGCCTGTTGGAGAGCGATTGCACATTAAATCTCTCTGAGAGCTTATGTCATTAAACAGTATGCATAATACTAAGGAGGAAAAAATATTGGCAAAAAGACTATGTAGTTGCCTTTGTAGAATATAATATTCAACACTTATACACATAGATTTTTTCATACAAAAGGTCAAGCAACATATTTTCAGGCTATTGTCTTTCTATTGTTTTTATTAGAAAGTTGGAATTCATAGAAGGGAATACAGGTGAACCCTGAAAATTAACAGCTGTGTTAATTACCCAATACAGCCTTGCCCCTGATGAGTCGCAGCTATATCCAATAAGGATGAGTGAGTAAAAAGGAGGGGACCAGCTGCTGAGGAGGCTCAGGAAGCAGGGGCCTCATGGAGGAGGAACAAGAGGATCAAGAGGAACAAGAGGAAGAAGGCTTCTGGGGAGAGAGGATCACTGCCATGAGGTCAGTCTGGGTCTGCAGTTAGAGCCTGTTGTTGGAACCTGCAGTCACAGTCTAGCTGGGTAAAAGGCTGCAGTCACAGTCTGCAAACTAACACATGCAGTCATAGTTTAGCAGGAAATAAGCAGCAGTCAAAGGCTCCAAGGGAAATCTACAGCAGGAGCTTGCTGCAGGCAGAGTCAGTGAATAGTTGGAGTCAGCATGGCTGAGCTGTGAAGACGAACAAACCAGGACCATTTTCATGTAATAAGCAAGAAGTCTATGTCTTGGCTCATTTATGCCCTCTAACAAGAGGGCTGCTGTAACAGGAATTCTTTTTAAATTTTAGCACAGCGATCTGTCCGAAGATGTAAAATGCACTTTCTTCTTGCTCAGCAACTCACCTATCACTACAGTGTAACTGCTAATAAAATTCAAGGGCCCTTTCTGTTAGATAGTAATAATTAATATGAATTTATGCCCCATCAAACTTAGAACTGCAGAAGCTTCACTTGCTGAAATTCATTAATATAGCAGATATGTCACCTAAATATGCCTATTTAAAGAAAAAGTTGTTTTACTGAAACCCTCATGAAAATAGCTAGCCAAAGAGCAGAGTTTTAGGAGCATTTAAGGACATGAAGATACAAGCAAACCCTTGGGGAGTTTTTCTTTCAAATCATGTCATTCCCCATCAGATCAGAGGATGTCAGATTCTCTACAGCAGAAGCCATCTACTATTGAGCTTTTAAGCAGCTCACAAGTAGCTTGCTTGCAGGTCCCTTGGGCTGCTCCTCTGCTGGAATGATGAGACACAGTAAGCAACAGAGCTGAGCTGGTACACAGACTGGGTAATTTAAATATTTGGCTCTTTATCTTCCACTAATCAAAAACTCTCACAGCCTACATCCAACTCACTGAGGACTGTACCTTCACAGAGGGTTTTGAAAATGACACCTTGGTCGGGAATATTTGTCACCATTACATTTAAAAGGTTTAGAATGTAACTAGGGTCCCAGTTCATCCTTATTTTTCCTTTTTAGAAGCATCCTGTATTTTATATACAACATCCTGCAAGCTTGGTATATTCATCTGAAGTTATGTCAATTAAGAAAGTGAGCATAGTAGGCTGCAGCACATCTTGCCTCCCTCTGCTCCTGCTCAAAGCATGCTTAGGGTACATCTAGCATTACTCAGAAAACTGGGAAAAAAATGTCTATGCAGGTGGACTTCAGCTAGTTTCATAACAAAAGTTGGATTGAAAATGAACTGGAGTACTTTTGTGGATGAATATGTCTTTAACAGGAATCACTTTCTTTGGGAGGATGTTTGCAAAGAAGTTCCGATCTCCTGCTGCCCCTCCAGTAATAAGTTGTGTTTGATTTATGACAACAGTGGCCCTTTCTGCCCTACCCAGTGTTTCAATCTGGTGAGTGCAATATGACTGCATTCACCACTACCTACATAATTCTTACATCTAATGTTGGTGGTGGGCACTGTCATGTCAGGCTGAAGTGTTAGTACACCCAATCTTTAAAAGGTTTTTTCACTCCTGCAAATGTTCTCAGGAAAACAACTGTCTCTGGAAGTGGATACCTCATCACTGTGTTGAGGGTGTTTTTGCCAGTTTTCAAGTACATCTCAAGTGCAGATTCCCAAATGTGTTTGATTTTCTGTGGAGTCATCATCTCTTGGCTCACATGCCACATCCCTGGGACAAGCTCCGAAATTTGGGTTGAAATCTTTCGAAAGGCGCATTTATTAAAGCAAATTTATCAGGAAATATGATACTGCTGTGGGCAATATGCTCATTTCTTGTGAACTGGATTGCATTCCTCCGAATTGGATAAGCCATACTTCCTGTCCAAAAAGTTCCTAAAGATGACAAAGAGGCATCCTGTTGCTATGCAATCAGATACAGTAATCCTTGTCTGATTAGAACGTTTCTTGACCGCACAACACTCCAAAATCATGCATAAGGTAAATAGATCTATATTTAGATGCTGTTTAATTTTTTTTGGAAGAGGAAAGGTTTTTTTTTAAGAAAAAACTTTTCATCATGTTTAAAACTAAATTTTCAGACTTCAGTGGCTTCCATAATGCTGAGGGTTGTGCATTACTGTGGCAAAATTAAAACCTCCTCATAGAAAAATCATCTTCATGAACAGATACTTCAAATTAACTTTCAGACTAAAACATAAACTCATCTAAATCAGGGTCATGTTTAACTTTAGGGCAGCTGAACTGCTTTTCTATTGCATATGGAGAGATTATCTGGAGCTGAAGTTTTTTGTGAAGCGATGATGTTTTGTTTCCCAAACTATATTCAGTCAATGGCGAAAACTTTCAAATAATTCTAATCACTCAGATAAAATGTTGCCCATTTATCTGAGTAAATACACTTTAGTGCAAAGTTGTATGTTGTTGGGAATTTACATTCATTTAGTGTTGGGGCTTTTTTGGGGTGGTTTTTTTTTTTTGTTTTTGTTTTTGTTTTGTGAAGCAATGCTTCTGTAAATAGTCCAGTCCTATCATGTGTAAGTGTTGTTACATTCTATGTTAACTGAAAACTAATGCTTTGGTTTGACTAATCAAAATACTATAGCTCCAATGCCAAATGTTAATGGTTAAAATGGAGGGCACATGTAAGCAAAAAACCATAAAAAGCTTAAAATAATTTGGAGTTGGAGTAATTGACCCTATTATTTTTGCTTCATGAATCACTAAGTCAAACCTACAAAATTCAGAGAAATAAAAGAGATATTTATTTTCAGAGAGCAGTAAAAGATACTGTTTAAAGTATGTTGTGTAATTGTCTCTCCTTAAATAGAATAATTCAAATATCTCAGCTAAAATATATTAGAATCCAAAACAGAGTTAGAGACAGCTACAACACTGTGTTGCAATCATATTTGTTAGGAAGGTCCTATACTTTTATCTTGGTGGCAAAAGGATGTGCATGTATTTATACTGGAGACAGCAGCACACTTGTATCAAAAGCTGTATTTTGATCTGGTTTGTAAAGTAAAAATTATATAAGTGAAACATGATCAAAGTCAGCTGTTGACTCCATCTTACCATACTTCTGATATATTTTTGCAAAATGCTATTGAGCTGTAACTGATGCATTCATTTGGACTAAGAATATTCCAGCTTTTCTAGAAATGGCAATATGGGGCCCACAGACAAGCATATTCATCTAAAACAATCAAATGGAGAGACTGGAATTCCATTTAGCCAAAGAATTTCCACAGCACCGTGCATAATAAATTTTAGAAGAAAAGGGTGAGTTATTCATCCCAATCTCAGTCCTATTTAGTGTGTTTCTAAACACCTCAGACTCATTTTTAAGTTATTGTTTTCTAAAAATCCAGAGTCTGTACATAATACCCACAGTGACATTTTGCTACAAAGCATCAAGTGTTTGGAATTGGTTTTGTTAATAGTGTGCTTGCATTACCAGGCCTTTGAAAGAGAAAAGGCCCTGACATCAACCAAAGCAGAAATATATCATAGTCACCAGGGTCTCTGTCTCTTCCTCTTTTTTTATCTCTCTTTTTTTTTTTTTCTTCAACTCTCAATCTCTCTCCCTCTCCCTGTTTCTCTTCTGGTTTTCCACAGAAAGAAAACCACATTAAAAAGATCCCAAGATGCACATTTCTTATATTTGGCTTGTACTTTATGGACCAAGACAGTGTAGGACAAGCAGTTACAGTGTTAATTTACTTTCTTCACATAGGAAAGAAAAGGAAGATGCCTGTGCCAAACCACATTGTTCTTCCTTTAGTGCCTGCACGGGTGCCTGCTCGCCCACAGATTTTGTGGACTGCTTCATCACACCTTCTGCACATGCCTCAATTCCCCCGACCCTACACAGGGCTTGGAAATTATCAATGCTTCAACAAGAGGGAGGAACAGGACTGGCACCAAAGTGAAACTACACAGGACATTAATGGGAGACACCACAGGATTGTAATACACCAAAGCAGAGTTGTAAATAATATGACTTCAGACAATGAATCGGATTAATCAGTTTTCAGACTTTCCTTGACTTAAGTCAAGTCCTATCCTCTTCAGATATGGAACACCCCCCACCTTTGCCTGAGTCAAGGCATCCTCCAAGAAGAACACAGTGTGAGTCCCTGTCAGATGGGCTGCACTGAGATGTCAAGCACTTAGGAAGGCGATCTGGAGATGGCTAAGAAACCACTTTTTGTTATGCCAATTAGATATGGCAGAAGAGGGGGCAATCCAAGGTGAGAACCACTGAGTCATGAAGACATTAAAGACTTGAGGAAAGCTATTAAAGGAAGTGGACTGGGTTCCCCTTATTTTAAACAACTACTAAAAGGAGTATTTCAAAATGTGGACTTAACACCATATGACTGTTGTTGTATTGCCACTTGAATATTGACAGAATCACAATACATGCTATGGGAATCAAAATGGAGAAGGTTTTTGATTCAACTGTGGGAGAATTATGCGGGTGGTCCTCATGCTTCAGATATGGCTGATATAGCTGGAGATCGACCACATGATACGCCAGAGGATCAATTAGACCTAGACAGAAATGTGTTAAGAGACATTAAAAGTGCTGCTTGCAAAGCTTTGGTACTCATCCAACCAGCTGGGACTCCTGAGGGAACCTACACAGGAGTAAAGCAAGGAACAGCTGAACCTTATGCAGCTCAGGGACAACTTGATCACTTGGGATGTTGGCTGAGCAAGGAATTCAGTTCTACCTCTCTTGTACTGAGTGATATGTTGACAGATGCTAAAGCTAATAGATGTGCAATATTGCAAAACAGATCTGCCATTTATTTTCTTTTATTGGCTCATGCACATGAGTGTAAGGATTTTGAAGGAATGTGTTGTATGATTTTGTCTGATCATTCAGAATCCATTCACAAAAGCGTACAACAACTTAAAGAAGGTGTATCCAAGATTTGGATTGATGATGGATTTTGGTTAGATAGTTTGTTAAAGGGATGGAATTTAACATCATGGATGAAACAATTTATAAGAATGGGATTGTATATTTTAATCATTATAATAATCATATTAATCATGGTGCCTTGTTTGCTTCAATGCATTCAACAAATGATTAGTAACGTCACTGAGAGAGATTACATGCCTCAACAAGGAGGGGAAGATGATGGAGTCCATGTTCCCATGGATCCTCCACAGAGAATGAAAGGTGAAGGAATTGAATTAAAACCTCTGGAAAAATTAAAAAATATAAAGCCACACACACATGATGTAGAAATTTAAGCCTCAGTTTTAAGGTTCCTTAAGTGCCTAGTTGTTAGTGTAGAGGTACAGAGCTTCAGGTCTAGTGATAGAGTCTAGACATAACAAAAATAGAGTGCTGCTTATAATTTTGTATGAATTTTGTGTAAATAAGATAAAGTTTTTCACGTATGTTAAGATAAAATTTTTCACATAAGATAGAACTTTTACACTAGCAAGTTAGAGTTTTTGCACTAATATGTATACTATATGTGTAGGTTTTTTAATGTTGCTGTTTGTAGTTTTTTGTAGTTTTATGAACTTTAAAAATTGTACCTAGATTGGCCAGTCTGTAGATAAAGATATGAATATGCATTTGTAATTTTTGGATAAAAAGCCTCTGAGTTGAAGGTGGAGGTATCAATGGATCAATCTGATCCATCAATCCAACCTCCATCTTCTGCAGCCTGAGGAACCATCCTTGCCAGGGAGCTGAAATGGGATTTTTAAGGTACTATCTATTGTAGCCTTTGCTGCCTGGGATCTGAGCCCCAGGGTCCCCCCACTGCCCCCCATTTTTCCCCCTTGAAGTGCTTGCTGCTGGTTGGGGCCACCGGAGACCCCCACTGCCATCGTGACCCTCCAGCCGGGGACTCTATGCGGGCTCAGAATCTCGGGATCTTTTCTGTCGCTGTGATCCCCACGGCCGGGACCCCTGTCTGGGATCTGTGATCTCGTGATCCCTTTCTGTTATAGCGACCCCACAGCTGGAAACCCTGCTTGGGGTCAGGAGATTGGAGGTTGTTTTTTCACCTGGAGGCTGTGATGTTAAATTCTATGTTTTGATTATTGCTTTACTAGAATTTTACTTGCTAAGACTTTATGTTTATAACCGATAGTGAGATTGTAAGACCGCTCATTTAGAACTCTTGTTCCTTCAGACTTATACTTTCATATAATAAACAACTCTGTTTAAGACCTTAAAATGTTCTTAAACCTTTAAGACCTAAAAACCTGTAGAAATGGCCTTGGCATAAACCAAATGGACAAGACAAGAGTACTAACTCAGAGCAGCATAAGTGTCTGCCACTGATCTGGATTAGGGGAGCATTTTACATTGTTTCTAATTGTTTCAGATTAAAGGCAAAATTTTAGGACATCCAGCAAGACCTATTCCAGGAGGGAGGCCTTAGGAATTGTGTAGTCCCCACAGAAGCTGTAAAATCTGCTTAGGGATTCCTTCACTGAATTTCAACACAAAATTTAAGATTTTTAAAAGGCTACATTACAGTTCATAGAATTATTTTAATCTGCAGTTGATCCAAAAAGAGAAAATACATACAGAAGAACTGGAATCCAGAAATCTTTCTAGAATCACAATTATTTTAATTTGCTGAAAACACATTTTTAATATATTTTTAATAATCATTGAGATGAATTCTTCATATCAAAGAGAATCAATAAGTACCCTTTGGAAGCCTGATCTCAGTTTACTGATTCCATTTCGGGCCCAACTCATCTTTATACAGATCCAGAGACTCAGGACGCTACTAAGAGGTAATGACATTTCTTTCCATATATCTCTCAGCTCCAAGCAAGGATGAGGTTCAACATAGTGATATATCATGATATATTTAGGACTAGTTGCATTAACAACTGACCTCCAGATGTTTTTAGACCAAAGTAAATAGGCTATAAATAGGTTTGAACTAGAGCCCTATTGTTATTAGCCAGTATATTTCACAATCCTATCATAAATATACTGAAATGTGTTTGCCCTTTTTATTTAAGTCAGAAGGTTGCTGTCCTTTCTTCCCCCCACCTCAACTTTATTTTTCTGGTGGTCAGGAACTTGTGTGTAGCCTAAACTTAATCATGACCTGTGTGCACTTATTTCTTTTTATACCAACATTACCTGTGTGTGTGTTTCTTCCCTTTTGCAAGTGTTATGTCTCTAAAGAATTTGAAAAGAGCAGTTGTATCTATTCTTGGCTATTCTCTCGTTAAAGTAGGAAACGTGGGATTAGATCCTCTAAGGTATTTGTCTGCCTAATTCTTATTTAGGCCTCACTTTGCTGCTGAAACCAATTATTTCAGTGGACATTTGGCTACTCAGTAGGATTTCGATATCTGAAGTGCTTGGGGAGGCTGAACTAAAGCATCTTTTCAGCAAAATTTTCTTTTCTTTCATCTTTCTTGGACATTGATAGCACTGCACCAAAGATAGCAATTTCTAAGTGCCTTGTAGAAAGATATTAATATTTTTCAAAGTATTTAGGTTAATTTTGCTTTCATCTAATATTAAATTTATTTTTCTACAAGCTGAAGTGTACATGAGATACATGAGATATGTCCAGCCTGTGTAATCAAGACTTTCTCCCCCTAATAATTTCCAGTAAATAGTCTATGGTAAAATTATTACTAATTACTAATCTTTAATTGCATGCCTGTATTTATAAAATTTTGTCCTTCTCCACCTAAGCCACTTGAGAACACTCAGCTCCTCATACATACTGTTTGATCTGCTTCTGGCTATACACACCCTCTAGCTTAATATTTCCACAGCTTGATGTCCTGAACACAATTACTATTCCTTTTAACTCTACTCTTTAATTCCACTAGTCATCTCTCTTCAGTCTTGCCATGAACAATTCACCCATTTTTGTTCCAAGATGGCAACATTGGGAAAATACAGAGCTGCATAACTGAAAGTTTGTTTGGTTATGCATTGATCATTGCTTCATAATTCTTGTGTTACTGCTCTATTTCCCAGCACAATTAGTGTCTTCACATGTGGCACTACATTAGTACTTTACCATTGTATCTATAGATTAGACTATTTGGAAGATCAGTTATCAAAGATAAAATCAAACTTAGTCTAACATGGTCTACTTTTAATTCAATTTCACTTTCAATTACTTTAAATGTTCTTTTTCATCTGATCTGCTTGATCAGAGTTGTAAGTGATCTGAATGGTGATTTAGCTGCATCTTCTTCCCCAGTAGGTTGACTCCAAATTTAGAGTCGTTCCTCTGTTTGAAAATGTCACCCTGGAGTTGTGGTTCTCTTGGCTTCTGCATACCTTCCGACAATCTTAAACATGCTCAACTTCCTGTTAACGGAAGACAGCCAGAGTCAAGCTTTTAGCAGCTGTTTTAATACAGTAATTGTAGGTTAAGATTTATCTGCATCACTCAAAAACATTGAAGTGTCACTCTTCTCTTTATGAAAGGTTAGAAAAATTGTCACTCCATTAAAAATACCAATGAAAAGTGCACCTAAACACTGCACAGTGTTTAGGATGAAACTTAATTACCTGTTGTCCATGAAATATAATATGCTGCAGAAAAAACACAGTCACTGAGGCACAATCAACCCTGTTCATGCATTACCCAAATCCATAAACTAGAATGCTAAAGGACTTTCATTATGTCCTTGTCCATATCATCAAACCAAAAAATAAGATGTTTGTGTATTGGTCCAAAGGACATTCTAAAGAGCAACTTCAATCCTTACTTGAATACACATTACAGAAGATTTCATTTTTGTGTTTAATATTACAAATTCACTATGCTTTCCTATTAATATGTGCCAAGGAAAAATCTCTGGTACTGACAGATCCAAAATCAGATTGACAGTCTCTAACCACCACATCACTTTTCCAAGTCCAAGCATTACATAAAAGAAGTTGTATGTTTTTTCATGTATTTAAAATATCCTTTCTTAGATGAATGCAAAGAAGTTTTCTGACCAATATTTTACAAATACTGGAAGCAAGAAGGTTTTCCTTGTTCTCATTGTCCCAGAATCAGAGAATGACTGAGATCAGGAGGGAACTTTGGAAGTTATCTGGTCCAAGCCCCCTGCTCAAGCAGGGTCATCTGAAGCTGTTGTCTGGGACCATGTTCAGATGGCTTTTGACTAGATCTGAGGAGGGAGGCTCCTCAGCCTCTCTGGACAACCTTCTTGATGGTTGCAGTTCTCGATCACCATCACAATGAATAAATTTTTCCCGATGTTCAGATGGAGCATCCTGTATGTCCCTTGAAGGGTTATGAAAGATTAGTTCATTTAGGAGGTTGTTTATTTTGGTGGGGGGTTTTTTGTTGGGTTTTTTTTTCCCTTGGGTTTGCTCTTTGGTTTTTTTCTTTTGCTTTTTTTTTTTAACCTGCTATTGAGACAAAAAACATTATGAATTTACTTTCAGGAAAATCGAAATTTTCCTGAATTGTCTCTCAGGAAAATAAAAGGGGTTTCTCTTGGAGTCCAGTGATAAAATACTAGATTTTTCAGTGTGTGATCATACCTATAACTCCATACAGGACTTCTCCTGCAGCACCAGGTAACCCAGGAAATCTCAGGGGACATTTTAGGAACCAGTGTACAAATAAATCCCCTTGTTCAGTCTGCTACTTTCCCTTGCCAAACATGGGTAAGGACATTGATGAAATGTCAACAGAGAACCTCCATAACATTTCTGCAAACAGAAACAGTGCCTGTGTTTATCAGCTGCTTTTCTATCTTATTACTGATCTATCTCATGTTTAATTAATTCTAAGTTTAGTTAACCCCTCAAAATTGGTCTAATAATCTTTAAGCTGGCATCAACTGAATATTTTTTAGTTGTTAATTTAATAGGGTCAAAGAAAAATATAAAATTATTTGCAAGTTAAAACAAATATAATAGCAAATATGGTCCTGTTATAGCTTTAAGAGGAAAAGTATTTTAAGTATCTTAAAACCCAAACCAAAGAAAATGCTGATTTATATGCTGATTCTTGTTTTACATTGTTTTCATAATTATTTTTTTAAAGTTTTGATTTTTAATAGTGATTTTAGCTAGCTAATAATAAATGGCACAGATAATTAAGTATATTGCAATCACCAAGTCTGATGTGAATTTTAATACGAGTAATCCAGCAGATCTGGGTGCATGTATTCTTCCTGCTCCTTTCCCTCCACCCCCAATTCCTTTCCCACTCAAATAGCCTTTAATGAGCTCCCACCATCTGATGACTGCAGGAGACTGATATCTCATTTATAAAATATTTTAACTAGTGTTGAAAGGAAGGCAGAGCAGATAAAATAGAAGAAATCTGCAAAGATGCTTCTTGGATAACCGCCAGTTTTGAATATACATGTTTAGATTTACCAAAGGTAGCACAAGCAACTACTTCTTATTATAATTTGCTCATTTACACTTTAATGAAAAAATTATTATGCTGTATCAGTTCTCTGCTACCATGATAAAACTTGCATTTATATAACCTGTAATCCATTTAAATATGGGCACAAGGGAAAATTGATTTTGAGATGAAAATCACAAATAAGTTTTTTTTACATACAGATTGGTTTTGAAACTTAACAAATGCAAAGTATACATTTATATATAAAGTATATAAAGAAATTGTTCAAATGTAAAATGCTACAAAATGGTTTGTAGCAACATACAAAAGGGAAGGTGCTTTTAGAGGTGTGTCTACAGCAATTATTACTGTGTTGAGAGCTAAAATGGATAGAATGAATAGGCATGACATCCATGTTCCACTTTCCTGAGCTATAGCACAGATTTTGTTTCCTGTGATTTATATTGCTGCTGTTCTGCTTTGTCAGAAGATATAACTGCAGAGGATAAAAGCGTGTATTTCAATATGAGATAGGTTAATTCCAGCAGGCCTGAGCTATTTTGCTAAATGGTCCTCATGTATTTTTATTATATAGGTATCACTTTTTCCATTGAGATTTTTTTCAGGGTCTATAAATAAAGACATTAAATATAATTTGTTCCCATTCTTGGGAATCTTTTACGGCCTAACTTTTCAAAATTTCAGTGGAAATAGAGAAATAATATTGAATTTTACTTTGTCTTCGCCTTAATAGAACACTTGCTCATTTCCTTTTTCTATTGATAATTACTCAAACTGGTTGACAAATTTGAAAGTCAGCTTCAGAATATGAGAGGGGAGAAATAATCTTCCTACACATCATACTCAAATTTTACAAAGTGCTTATACCTTTCTCCTCCCCCATGAAGAAGGACTAAAACTTATCTAGATCTGTAGCTTTACCTTCCTGAATTCATTGTGCTGACTGACCAAGTTTTCCCAGTGGCATAGCCAATATCCTCAACAACTCTCTGCAGAAGTATCTAGAGTAGAAAGAACTTGGATTAAAAAATGCAGATGTACCTTTTTTCCCAGCTTCTTTTATGGCAGAATAATATGGTATGCTTTTGTATCTAACATTTTCTCAGCACCTGACCTCACCATCATTATATTTAGAACTTACCTTGATCACTGTATTCAGAAAAGAGCCTCAGTTCCACAAGCACACAAGAGGTAGGACAAGAATGGAAAACCCAGGTTATTTCAGCAATGCAGCGCCCAGTGCTTTCCAAATAAAATGAATTTGTCTTTGAAACTTTCCCATGAAGTAGTATAACTGCCAGGCCCTACACAGCTCCCAGAAACCTGGGACTAGATTCACCAACAGCTAGGAATGATTAGGAGGATGTAAGGAGGCGAAAGCTGCCTACATACTTATCATTCACAGTCAGCAAAAAATAATAGGTACTGAAACACAATTTTCTTAACCGCTTCACCAAACTGGTACAGTAAGTAGCCCCAAACCTTTCCTACACATCATTTTTGATAAGTACTAAAACAACTCTAGCTCCTTCTGTAACTTTATCCTAAAACAGACTTTTCACACATCCTGGTGATGATGAGAATTAGTGAATTTCCATACACAGGAGTTCTGAACCCCCTGCCATCAGTTCAGTAGTATCCTAGTAATATGTTTTTGTTAAATTCTGATCATATCGCTATAATCTCATTCTATTGTTTCTTTTCTAGCTTGATTTTTATTGAAGTTAACAAAAATTAGATCTCAAACTATAGAGATTTCCTTTGCTCATTTTAGTTATGCACAGTGCGGTGTCAGAATCTGAGTGTGCATATAATACTTACATATAACCATCCATTTCTTATATTAAATTTGCTTAAATTTTCTTCTCTTTTATTTAAATTTAGAGTTATTGGCAGAAATTTAAGATATAGTAACAAATAGAAATTCTCCAAAATAATTCTGCCATTGATTAACTTTTATTGGAATCTAAATGCCCCATTCTGAAGCAATTTTTGACTGATTTTTTACATTTTTATTTCATAAAATATTGATTCACTCAGTTTTAAATGAAATGTATCAAACACAGTGTCAGTTCTTGATAAAAGAGAGAATTTGCAAAGATTTAGAATTCAGGAAGTGGTAGTTCCACATCATGCAGCAAACACTGTTTTACTTAAACTCTGTTTTCACAGCTGGTAACATCTCAGTGATTCAAATCATGTCAACTGCTGCTGCAGTGGCCCTCTTGAGAGTCGAGGGGTGTAATAAAGGTTTTCAATTTGTCTTTGCTGGTTTAGCTGAGTAGAAAACATCAAGTGGAGCTTTCACATTTATAATGAATACGATTAAAGAATGTATTTATAAAAGGACATACTTGAAATATGAAAATAAGAGTAGAAACAATGTGAGCATTGAGTAATATTTGGGAAGAGAGCTGTAGACTAAGATCAGAAGGCTACTACTGAAATTTAAGTCTCTCTAGCATTTTAATAATTTATTTGTCTGTATACTTTGATTAACAGCTGGCAAGCACATCCACATTTGTTTCCAGACAAGACATGTGTTGTCCAGTAGTGAGTAATCTTTCCTTTTGTGGTTCAGTTCTTTCAAAGGATAGTCTTTGAGGACCAGGAATAGAACTGTGGTGCCAGGCAGAATTAAATTGGTTTGCATATCTGCCAACTTGGCCATTCTTGGAAATTCAAAGCGGTGAAACGTGCAAGGCTCTTTTCTTCTGAAATTTAAATCTTGACAACGATATGGCGCATATCTAAGGACACAGCATCAGTGTCTGAGGCACAAGAGAGATTTTACTTTTGTTGGCTGTACTTCATTAAAGATACCCAGTGTATGTTAAAGAGAAGTGGCAAAACATAAATGATAATTTGAATTAATTATTTATACTAGTGAGATATTTGTGTTACATTGACAAAACTCTAAATTTAAAAAAACTCTAAATTTAAAGAGTCCTTCATTGGAGCTATAGGGACTTGTCCTCACTTGCTTGGAACATTTCTATGAGGCTTTCATCCAATTTCAGCTTTTCAGCACCAACACAAAACTGTGCCTTCAAAGCTGAATATGGAAACAAAGTGCTCATCAGAGGCACTAACAGAAGGAGTAATAAGACAGCTGGACCATGACAATCAGAAAAGAGTACAAAAAACATGTAGAGAATTAGACAATATATGGATTTGGTGTACTATATTACCTCTTCAACAACACTAACAAAGGATATTTGATAATCCAAAGCATAGATTGCATTTATTCTACTTGCTCTAGAAACGACTCCATATGCTTGCTTCAGAGTATCACCTTTGCAAAAATCCTTAAAGGGAGTAATAAGAAACTGGTGTTTCAGTGCAACAGCCTGCCTTCCTTCTCTTCCCAAGCCTGGCATAGGATACATTTAAATTTGATGATGTGATGCAAAGTGTGACATCTCCTTAGCAGATCAAAAGAGGACATTAAACTGTAGAACTTCTAAATTAATTTTTATTTTCATCATTTAAACCATTTAAACCATCAACTTTATATTTCTTGCCTTTCCTCTCAATCATTAGTGAAAGATCTTGAATGTGAAATTCCACTTAAAACAAAAATGTAACTTTAGTTAGGCTGCAGAGCCATTTCTTGGTTGCTCACAACAACCTTAACCCATTTACCACCAAATTCAGATAAATAATTCAGTAGAAGCCAAATGACCAGATTTCTTTTCTCTCAAAAACCCTCTATGAAAATGATAGACAAATAAGTAAGAATTGTAGTCACTAAATCTCTTCCTCCCTATAGCATAAGTTTACTGTAGGGCTGAGTTTTATCCACAGTTAGAACCACACAAAATTTTGGTTCCAAACATCTACATGTTTTCTCACAGTTTTCATCTTCCTTTTCTGAGAGCATTCACTACTGTTATGTCCTGAGGTCCTTCTTACTGCAGTTGATGTAGAAGAAAGCAAATCTAAAAGTCTTGTCTGCTTTGGAAGTATTTGGATTTAGGTTTTTTTCCTTTGTCCCTCAACCTTGTTTTAACATTTAAATAATAAGAGAAGACAAACTGGTAACTTGATATTTGTTTTGTGGGTTTTAAAAATTTGCAGTCATATCATAGCTTTTATGCAATGTAAATATATTAGTATTAGAAAACTTTGAGTGATTTTTTTTTTTTTTTTTTTAAGAACAGATGGTTGTGATGCATATCAAAGGCAAGTGATTTCTGGATGCTGGAAATCATTCGAACACAAGAACATCCATAGTCTGATCTAGGGTTGTTCAAATTGATTTTTCTGTTGGCAAGTAAAAAAAGAGAAATCTAATATAGAAAAACTGTTTCAGGTGGAACACTTAGATGCTCCTTGCTTTGTTTTCCTGAGACACAAAAATTTGAAAAGGTTCCCTCTGTATCAAAGATATCATTATATTTAAGCTGGAGATAAATATTTGGATATTTTTAATGAAGAAACTCATATAAAAATATAATGTTATTTCATTTTATTGAAACCCATAAGTTATGGGATATTGAAACCCTGGCCTCAGTTCCTTCTTCTACCTGAAGGATATCTATGATCTTCTACAAGAATATTCTAGTTCAAATTATTTTTGAGAGAGGAATGTGTTAATCCTTGGCTCTTTTTCAAAACCAATCTTTATTAATTGAGCTACTCTCTTTTTTCTTACTGCATAAAGACTAAAGTTTATAAGAAATGACAGAGCTCCAACAAGAACAAAACAAGGTGACCCACACCAGAGTACTTCAAAACTGTAAACTATAACTTCCAGATGACAACTATAGTGACATAATCAAATGTCTGGGCTACAAGAACAGATGCTTGTAAGAAAGTACAGAGGAGGGTTTATGTAAAACTGATAAGCATAAAATTAGGAGGAAAAAGAAGCTCAGAGGTGTTTAACATTTCTCAATATCAGCCTTTGTATTGTGACTGCCGCACAGTCGGAGGATGAAGTTGCTATGAGACCTATTTGCTGTGCTGCAGGAAGATGATACCAGCAGCATGCTGAAGAGGCATAGTTCTTTCTAAATATGCCCATCCATGTACTTATTTAGCTTCTTTTCAAGATACACAGAAACTGAAAACCTTAAATAACATTAAAAAATCATTCAGCCAACCAACCGTACACACACAAATGCAATTGACTCAATTCCTTTTGTCCAACCACCACAATTTAATGAATGAAGCACAGTGAAGTACAGGCAAATGCAGAGCAATTTGTAAGAGTGCTTTTTGATAGAAAATTTATTTTGCATCTATGTAGTTTCAAGCCTGTCCTCTGAGGTTTGTTTAGGCCCCATAAAACATTCAAGCAAGGCTTGCACTGAAACCCATGACCCAGAGCCCTCTTCTTCCTGCTGTGCACCGACTACACTACCAAATTACAGAAGCATTTCCCTTTTGTCTGAATCTGTGTTACTTTTGCTGCTATTGGCAAAATTTATTACTCAAAGTGACAGAAAGAGTGGTGAGCGTTCAGAAAACATGGACATAGTCCAGCTCAGCTAGAGACAAAAGAACTGCTCTAAGAAATATGTCTGAGACTCAAGTCACATGTGGGAAAACAGAGAACCTAGTTCTCCCAGATACTGGATTAGTGCAGTAATTACAGAGTTATTGGACAAATTTCAGTGGCAATGCTCTATCTAGAAGCATAAGTGAAATTAATATGGCCATTCCTAGTTGTACAGCACTCAGTCATGTTGGAGTTTACTAAGGAAAATCTGAGCACACCACTTATGTTATATCCCTCTGGAAATAATAGAAATGAGAATGCGAATGTGGTTGGAGGATCTCAAAGATCTTAAAAGAGGCATTGAGCTGCTCAGTGATTTCAGGATGGTTATTCTCATACAAGGATTGATGATCCTTAAGCATACAGTGATTTTAGCAGTAGAATCCCAGGCAGCTAGAATCTAGATGTGTGTTTTTAAGAATACAGTCTTTGACTTGGACCAATAAATTTGACATAGTGTGGGTTTTAGTGCCTTTATAAATCAGCATCTGCGGCAGTGCAGTAGCATTTCCATTAGCAGGTGATTTCTCTGTGATTCCCCCTGGTGACAAACCCGTTTACTTTACCTGTCAGCCCTCCAGTGCAGCATTGGCTCACTGCAGCATTTGATCCAGGTTTCATCTCCTAAGACAAGATCTGCGTGTGCTGCTGCTGCACAGTTTCAGTTTGCTATTTTGTCAGGTAAACCCTAGATTTCTCTCTATGTGAAGGGTGTTTTTCCTAGAGAAAATTCTGGACAAGCACTGCTCATATGACAAAATGTTTGTCATTAACAGGATTGTATAATTAGACAAAAAATTATATGGAATAATACCATCACAGATAAGTCTTTCTCCTATCACCAGCCNAAAAAAAAAAAAAATTCCTCTAAAATGGTTGCAACACAAAAGAAGTCTCAATTTAAGCTGACTTTCAGCATCTTCAGGAAATGACTCTTCACTTTACTGCAGATAGGTAACAAATGTATGAGTTTCTGCTATCTGTGTCTCTAAATTATCCTCAAATGACACTCATAAGGTTTTTCAGAATAGATTATTTATAGTGTTCCTGAAAGCAGAATGTATAAACTCTACTTTTACAATGTTTCCATCAATTACAGTTTTCTTATGCAAGAAAAACAAATCATATTTACTATATTTATAGAGGATAACCAGATAAAGAAGTTAAAGAATTGTGACTACTCCAAAAATCTCATTAGTTTTTAAAAATATGAAAATATTTTTTTTTTCTAAAGTATAGTAATAGCTATGAAAATGTATCTGGACCTGCATGAAAGTCTTAAAATATTCTGCAGTGCGGTTAAACAACAGAAGGATGCTCTGGTACCATGTAATTGATTTGCTTTTCCTTTGCTCCTGAGGACTTCCAAGGAGAAAGATCTCTTCCTACTTGATCAGAAGTTGCCACTGTTGGTAACGTGGCTGAAGTGTATTGACTTCCACAGGACAACATCTTACAATGAACTGATATAAATTACCTCTGCTTAGTTATCCCTCAGAAATATTTTACTTGACTGCATGGCGAGAAGTCTTATCTGCAGATTAATAAGAAAAGAGAGAGTTCTTTAGAAACTCGCTCTTTCTAAAAGAAAAAAGAACAGCCTGTATCATTTATTTTTAATTCTCTTTGTAAGTAGCATCAGAAACACAGCTAGTGGTGTAGGTAATGAGGGAACATCATTGAGAAATGAAACAAATTCAGAATGAAGAAACTCAGTTGAATAGGAAAAGTGCAATACAATTTTTATTATAATCTTGAAGGGACAGCATTAAAAATGAAGGTGAAGGAAGTGTGAAAAAGCATCAGCTTACCTCCTTTTTGTTGTTCTACTTGCATACAAACTATCATATTTAGATAGAATTTTGGTATCACAGTTGGTTTCCCTCTCAGTTTATATTTTGCAAATCAAATGAGAAATCTGTCAGTGAGGACATGAAAAGTTTGTCTAGTATGCCCAGATATGCAGGAATTATGAGTACTTGAAGCACATTTTGCTAGCCTCTCTCTTTGATCCTTCCAAAAATATTAAACTTACATTTTTCAAAAGAAAGGGAAAGGGTTAGGTGTATTATTATTTCTTGTTTGCTTGTAGGAAATTTGTAGTTGTCCCTTCCCTAAAACTTGGAAGTATTTCAGATTATCTTAAAACTCAGAACACTTTGTCTATAACATGCCATCAAAGCACAGAGGCACAGAGTCTAATAAGATAAGAGAGTTGATATGCCATATCTATCAGGTCACATAAAAGCTAATACTTAGATATTGATGTAATATATCCTATAGGTGTGTTTTATGTCAAAGTGGTACAAAAAAATGCATGTGTTTTTGATTACAGCAGGGGAAAAATGATCTTTTAAGGAGGTTATAATTTTAGAAATGTAAAATTGTGTAAACATTTATGCATATATATGATATATATATATATCTGTATACCTGGCTATATATAAGAACTGTTATCATACGTAAATCGATTGTACCTGGGAAAATATAATAAAATAAGGCTAATCTGGGCTTTCTGTTTTTCAACAAATTTACAATATCTTTATGGATTTCAGCTGTACCTTACATGTCTCCAAATAGGCTCAATTTCAAAATTTCTTCAGAATGAAAATTGGATATTTAATTCTCTGACTTATTAAAGCTGCTACTAATTTATGTTGAGAACAGAGCAGTCGATCAGAACAATTTCCTATGTGGTAAAGGCGTAATTCTTATACAGGAATTACTGCACCTCTCTAGTGGAACTTTTTGTCATGTAATAAACTTAACTCCACCTGAATGAAGGATGTTTCTCACAGTGAGGTGATAATACCTGTTAGGATGGATTAACTTGCAATTCATGTATCTCCAAGCAAACCTTTACCACATGCTCAATTTCTTCAAACAGTTCTGAAATTATTTTAGCTTCTGTCTGTTGTAACATGAAGACCATGAAATCTTGCAAATACACCTTGCATTTTATTCACAGTTTAAAAAGAAAGAATAGCCTGGATGCAAAACTCATGGAAATCTCTAAGAAATGGATTTTTTTCTGTTAACTTAAAAGAAAGCCTCAAAACTCTCCTGTCAAGTCCTAGTATCTGGATATTGAAAAAGATATGAGACATTATTTTTTGAGACCCTATTCTGCAATAATCTAACATCTCCCACTTCATCCACTTCACAAATACAATACAAAACATCAGAGTACCTATTGGTTGCTGTAGATATCCAAAACTCTCTTTTATCATAGGAAAACCACCATAAAAAGGTTGTGGGCAAATAAGTAATATACAAACATCATACTCTTATAAGAATGAAATAAATAAGTATTAAATACAGATTTGATTTTGCTTTTCAAAATTATACGCACACGATGGTTGTCAGGATACTTCATGGCTGGTATTATGAGGGAATAAAAGGAAGATTTTGAGTATGTGTACAACTCCTTCAAGCAAAGCTAAATACTGATGTTTCTCATTACTCAGCAGTGCCAAAATCTTTAGGATTACTCATAATTTATCTTTAATACTTCAGCAAGTAATTGTCTACATCATCTGAATGTGTATCTTTGCCCACCTGTCTGCTGCTGATTTCTTCATTTGACATAATACATGTTTCAATGTGAAAAGTAGCACAAAGATCCATGGAGTTTGAGTAAAAATGCAATCCTAAAATATGGTGGTGTAGCAAAACTTCCTGCAGTTCAAGCTGAAGAGAACAATGTTACAAACATCAGGTGGTAGTGACTGAGACCTAAACTTAACACCTAAAAATAAACATTTAAGCCAAGAAAACATATATACGTATGAGAAACTATAAGCCAATGCAATAAATTTTTATCCATTTGTGAATGAAATTATGCAAAATACAGGTGCAAATGCATGAAGTTTACTCACATGCTTGCCCATGTGCTATCCTGATTATATAACTGCACAATTTTGCTCTTAAAGAGATCTTTCCTTGTTTTATGTCTTACTTTATGATTGTGGTTCAATCTTTTCAATTTTTTTGCTGTGTAATGCGATTTTGTGTTGTATTCAGAGAATTCTCACGTGACTGTATCCAGAATAGATTAAAGACAAAGTTATACAAGTTATACATAGTTATACAAGTTGCAGAAAAGCAGGAAGCTTTATATACCTATAGAGGTGTAAATAAGCATAGTTAACTTAAGATGGCTACTTATAAAATAAAGTAATATTTGTTTCTATCATGATGATTAAAGTCTAATTTTAGCAGAATTGTTTGAAAATGGTTTAATTTTTCCTGAAATATTTATTAAAATATTTTACAAAGTAGTTTCTAAAGAAAATTAAAGTATGAGATTTAAATATACATTGTAGTGACTAATTGACATACACATCGGAAAATTCACAAAACAGAGAAAATATCTGACTTTTGAAAGATTACTTTCCTATGGAGATCTCTGGTGATTCTGACGGATTCTGGAGCTAAGTAAATTCATTAGAATATTTACAGGAGGCGAACACTTAATAAATTCAATAATAATTTTTTGTAATAATTTTTAAAAGTCAGACAGAATATAGTCATTAAGTTCTACCTTAGTTTAGATGTATATGATTTTTTGGTTGTCAGATTTGTCTCCTAATTGCCAGAAACCCATCATGTCACAAGAGCACAGGAGGGCACCAAAGCCTGATCAAGCATATGCACTCCAAAAGGAAAGTTTCACATTGTCTAATTTTAATAAGACAGTTAAGGTGTTAAACAGTTTGTTTTTTGATACTCACAACACATCTCTTCAGAAGGGTCTTTGGCACCCAGGGCTTAATGTGGTGAACTAAGATTTGAGATTCTTCTCAGAATCACTTTTAAGAAAGCGTTCTGCTTCCACCAGGTATAAACAAAGCAGAGCAAGATTAGTGTATTAACTGGGACACATAGAAATTTCTTTCAAATTAGACAGCATGGGCAACTCCTAACCTATGCAATCATTCCTAGCACAGATGAAGAGAGAGCATTGAAAGGACAATAGCAATTTTTAAATTCTGAGACTGTTAAATTTATTATTGTATCACGGGTATGAAATCATGGCACAGGCCAGGAACCAGAAGAGAATCTCTAATTTTCTCCTTCCAGAAAGCCCCATGATTACCCAGATCCAGGGAAAAGTCATGCACAAATGTGAACTAAGGATGTGATACAGGGAAAAGGAAAAGACATCTGTTTGGGTTTTGGCAAGCTCAAAAAACAGAAAATATGAATGCTTGATATCTGAGACATTCTTTGGGTAGCAAATAAACAGAGAATGTAGATGGTTTTAATAAGAAAGCATTTTGGAATTAAAAAGACAAATTGGTGGTGTCTTTACCAAAGAGGGTAGGTGTGCAATCCTATTACAGTTGTTTTTACGCAAAGTTTAGCATTAGTTTAATTGGAAAACACTAGATCTTTGGGTGAAAAATGTTAAGATTGCTCTCAAATACTGAATGATCCATGATATCAAAGTATTGCTAAATTACAATGAATCACAGTGCAATGACTTTAAATGAGGGGTTAAATATTCTCTCTTTAGGCTACTTCTATAGAAAGTGTTGTCATTTTTTATCATATGTATAATTTGACTAAATAGTCCTGTTAAAAACATCAAATTTATAATCCCAGATTTTGATATGCTATAACACATAGCCAATTCTAATAAACTACCAGTTTTACCAAGTTGTTGATTGCTCATAATGACAATTCACTAATAGAAGTCTTGCAATCACCATTGAAACACACTGGAAATAAGCAATTTTTTTGAGGGGAAACGTGAGGAAGAAAAGAAATCACAGGCTCCTTGTAGCTTCAAATTCATCATTACAACAATTTGTCTTCTGTCCTATCCCCAGAATTTTTTTACAACATGAAAATGACAAAATAAATTGTCAGCTTTTCTAGTCCAAGCAAATTTAAAGAGAACAATGGGTAACAGTAGATATTTTTTCAGGAGGATGCGTTAGGTGATGAAATAAAGCTTTTGCATTTCTACTTTTCCTAATTTTGCAGCTTTCTATAATGCATGCTGCTACTTTCTTATACTGCAAAACTCCAAATAATGGTTTTACAGTTCCAGTGGTCACCGTTGGGATAATAGGAGCAGTTTGCATCTCAGGTTACTGACCCCTGCTTGTCTGTTCTGTTATTGAAAAGAAGAATCACATAAATGTTAGGAGTGTTTCTCCTAACAGTAAACTTCAACAGCATAGCAAATGCCTTGTTTCAGTAATAATATTTGTAAACTTATATTTATCAGTCCTTAACATGAATAACAAGAAAAAAGAGAACCTAAGTAAATAACTGTATTCTCAGTGAAGGAATCCAGCTTCTTGCAGAAAAGAAATAGGATGCCATGTTTTAATGTCAGTATTTAATACTGAACTCTGGAACAGCTCTATCTGTTAAAATTTGAACTTTTCTTTTTTACTTTTCTGTTCAAAGTGCTCTTTGTTTTAAGTACAAAAAGGAACATATGTGATGCATCCACTTGTCTCAACCATCAAGCAGCTTTCGAAAAGAAAATGTGTCTGGATAGGGAAAATAAGCAGGAATTCCTTCTCACTTTCAAAGAGCTCCTAAAGAGAGTTTAAAGGAAGAGTATTGTCAGTAATGTCTAAATGAATTAACAGAATAAAAGGAAATGGCTAGGTGGTTTTTAAAGACAGCTATAAAGATAATTTCTGAAAAAAAATAAAACTAGAAGTTCCTAGACTGCTTCCACCACATTTTCACTGTAAGATTAAACTAATTTTAGCAACATTTGTCAGGAAAAAGGCTATTTTTTTCCTAGTGACAATGTCTCCTGTGGTATTAAGAATATGAGAGAGATTTATTATAGTCAAGAGGACATTACTGGCAAATTTAAAGAAAAAAATGCACCATTTTTTTCCTACCTTAGCTGAAACTAGTGGAATTTTCTCCACTGATTTTGATACAACAGGATTAAGACTTCCATTTTATCAAGTTATTAAAATTTAGAAGATTGATTCTGAATCCTGCTCTTATG
This sequence comes from Cisticola juncidis, assembly GCA_013400215.1. NCBI lineage: Eukaryota > Metazoa > Chordata > Aves > Passeriformes > Cisticolidae > Cisticola > Cisticola juncidis. The sequence continues at coordinate 1,402,583 of VXBR01006352.1, read as the reverse complement.
CAAGTAATGGCCAAATCTCTATGGGATTATTCAGATGACCACCTAATACATATTTAAGGCAAATAAACCGTTTTTGTTAATGTTGTTTACCTTCATTGTTTGTGCAGTGTGAAACTGACCAAATTGGGAAAAAAGCCAAAGAAAACAAACAGAAATAAAAGCAATTTCCCCCCTTGCATACTTGAAGCCAAAATTTTACTATATTGTATATTTGAAAGTACAGACTTGAAGAACAGTACACAGTAAAAGTAAAAATCAAGTTAATCTTTTTAATTTTAATTTCCACACTGAGAAGAGTAAATTCAATGAAGAATATGTCTGAAAAACATTGATAAATGGTACTAATTAAAACTGTGTTATTTAAATACTACTTGAAGCTTTATTATTTAAATACTATTAAATGTTTTCTTATTTAAAAGAGATTATAAGAAGCTGGCAATATTATTTTTTCTAACTGTTCTGATTGAGGTACAATATCTAAATTTCAAAAGATGCATTTTCTGGCTTATGCTATGTGTAGAAAAATCATCTTATTGATTTTTTTCAGCAGTACATCTGTTTGATAATTGACTGCATTTTCTGAGGATTAGGCTCAGTCAGTCAGGTTCCTCAGCCCTTTCTGTGCTTCCATATCCTGTTTAATGTTCCCTTATGAAGAATTATCTTCTCCCCAGCCCACCACACACCTCCTGCCCCTGTGCTTCTAACTATATTCAACTTCATTTGTCAGGCTAGAATATTCTTTGTAAGCTATAACTGAAGAGAAATCTTTGTTTTGTTTCTAGTGAAAGTTTTCATTGATTTTTCAGAATGACATTGTGGATCATTGAGTTCACTGCAGACATCTAAGGTCTCAGTGCTTCAGAGCAGGGACCAGCTCCATTGCAGTCACAGAACAGAATCATAGAATCAGGGTTGGAAAAGACCTCTAGGAACACTGACTCTAACCATTGATGGAACATCACCATGTCAACTAAATCATAGCAGTAAGTTCCATGTCCAGTTGTTTCGTGACACTTCCAGGAATGGTGACTCTACCACTACCTCACACTGGACAATCTGTTCCAATGATTAGCCACTCTTTGAGTGAAATATTTCTTTCTGATGTCCAACCTAAACTTCCCCTTTTGAAAGTTGAGGCCATTTCCTCTTGTTCTGCTGCTTCTTACTTAGAAAAGAGGCCAACGCCCCAATGCCCTTTTGGTAGTTGTAGAGAGCAATAAGGTCTCTCTTGAGCCTCCTTTTCTTCAGGATAAACAACCCGAGTTCCCTCAGCCACTCTTATATGACTTACTCTCTATACAGCTTTGTTGCCCTTGTCTGGACTCACTCCAACTCTTCACCAAAGTACAGGGAAATTATGACCTCCATATTCCTGCTGGCCACACTATTTTGATGCAGGCCAGGATGCCACTGGTCTTCTTGGCCACCTGGGCACACAATATCTCATATTCAGTGGCCATCAGTCAGTGCCCTCAGGTCTTTTTCTGACTGGCATTTTCCAGGCACTCTTCTCCCAGTGTGTAGCTTTGCACAGGGATGTTGTGACCCAGCAGTAGAACCTGGCATTTGTCTTTGTTGAACCTCATAACCTTCATCCCAGACCATCTCCCCAGCCTGTCCACATCCCCCTGTAGAGTCTTCCTGCCCTCCAGCAGATCAACACTTCCATACAGCTTGGTGCTGTCAGCAACTAACTGAGAGTGCACTCGATCCCCTTGTCCTTATCTTCCATGAGGACATTGAACAGGGCTGGCCCCAGTACTGAGCCCTGGGGAACACCACTGGTGACTGCCTGCCAGCTCCATGAGACACCATTCACCACCATTCTCTGGGCCTGTCCTAAATCCATGCTGGCTGGGCCTGCTCCCCTGGTTCTCCTACATGTGCTGGACACTCAAGATTATCTGCTCCATAATGGTGCCAAAGTCGGGCTGGCAGGCTTGTAGTTACCTGGATCCTCTTTCTTATTCTCCTTGTAAATGTGCATCATACTGGCTAATCTCCAGTCCTCTGGAATTTGCCTGGTTAGCCAGAATTGCTGCTAAATGATGGAGTGTGAGTTGGTGAACTATTCTGAATGAAAAATAAAATCTGATTTTGTATTTTTATTATGTCTCATCTTACATTGAAATATTTCCAAATTTGTTGAAACAATTATTCTTTAAAACAACCTTAGATTATATTTTAGATTACATAGAGTTAAATTAATTAAATTTTCCCATTAACCAGTCTGAGATAAACATTCCCTCAGCAAGCCAAGAGGCAGCACCCACTACCACTGACAGAATTTGCAGGCCTGTTTCATCTCCAGGGTGTGAGATCTTGTGGGACTTTCACTAGAATTGCTCACTTGTAGCTTCTCTGTAAACATCCAGTAATTAATGTCCTTGATATGAGGTCTGAGATCCTACTCTTCATGTTCTCACTGGCAGTTTGTGGACATTTTTACAGTGAAGAGGATGTGAACTCAAAATGATAAAGTCATGTGCAGAAAATAAAGTTTAGTGGCCTCAGTCTATAAGACTATTAGTATTGTGATGCCCTATTAATTATAGGCCTTGGAGAAAGTATTGTGTATGGGGGTAATTATTTCTGGAAAAAAAAAAGAAAAATAATTTTGTGTGTAGCTGATTTAATGTGTGAGACAGATGGAACAACATGGCTGGATCTTTTCATGACAGTAATGCCACAGTGATGAGCAAGTTACCTAAATCAAATATTTTTAGAAATATTTACTAATCCTTGTTTTCTGGATTAGCAACTCTGGGTATAGTAATGAGCACTGGCAACTGAAATGTGGTTATTCCCATCTCATTATTGTTACTTACTCATAAAAGAAAAAAAAGTCTTAATTGGTGGGTTTGTTGCTTTTGATATTTGATGCTTAAAGAAAAGGTTTTTAGCCAGTGATAGCTATGTGTTTCATTCATTGCTAATGGAAGCAATTATCACCCTTAGATGTCAATTTGACACAATCTAAGGAAGGTGTGCTGCACCTCTCCATTGACAACAGAGGGCAATGAGATGAAAAGCTTAGGCTAAATGTACAACTGTGAGGTAGATATTATAAGACAGAGTAATTCAAAAGTGGTTCATAATTTTTGAACATCATTACAATAAAGGTCTTACTCTAAACCCGCTTTTAAAATAAATAGTGTTGTGTGATTTTCTGTGTAAAAAAGAGTAACTTGCTCTAGCAAAGACTCTGAAAAGATAAATAACTCTGAGTTTTCAAACAAGATATTGAGACAGAATTATTACCACCTTCCAAAAAGAAATCCTAATGAAATTTTATACCTGTCCATGAAAAACTCAGAAAATGTGAAGCCTAAAAGATTATAGGATAAATGAATATTCAATTGTAATTAGACTGTTTCTTGTATTGTTAGATACAGATAAAAATAGTTTTCTGAATAATGGGAAAAACAAGGTTAAAAACATTACCAGAATTATTGTGTACATTTTGGTGTGAATAAAAGGCTCAGTCAGAGAAATATGCAAAAAAACACCAAAACCTAATATATGAAAATGTGTCTTTGGCCCTGTGACTTTCCTATGAAGGTTCTGTGACCTTCTTTGAAGGTCCAGTGAGTCTACATCCAAAATAGAGTGTGACTTTGTGATAAAATAAAAGAAGCTGCTGCCCAGCCAGTGGCAGAGCAAAGAAAACAGTATTTTTCCAATACATGCTGCTGAGCAGGGGCTCTATGAAGATTCTGAAAGTAAACATTTAAAATCATCTCTAAAAAGACACAAATGCCACCCCTAGTTATAAACTACTAGTTTGAGGTTTAGAATCAGCTCAGATTTTAGTAATAGGAAAATATGACAGGATTCCTATATATACCAGTCTGGGTGAGCTAATCAGTGGTTTTCCTTTTCCTCACCTTGCTGAGATTGATGTCATCTGTTTCATTTGAACTCTTCTCTGACATATGCCTTTTGCTGGTTACCAAGCAACCTGCATCATCGAGAAAGCTAAACTTGTGCATCAACTATTATTCACATCAATGCTTTATCTCAGAGTACCTCAAAACATCTCTGCCTATTCACAATTTTAGTTTCCCAGCCTTCAGTCCCTGAGGAAAGGCTTCACATCACTAAATTCAGAAGAAAGTGTGGAAGCAGTTTCTTTGTGAAAATAAAATTTCCTGAAGATTTTTTTAAGGTTTAAATATAGATCTAGAATTCCGACAGCTTGATTTTTTGATTTTTTTTCTTAAACCCATCAAACAAAACCTTAAGCCTTCACTATTCATTTACATCTCTTCAGGAAATCTGTAATGAAGCAGCACAGATGAAATATACATGAAGATTTGAACTCTTTCTCACAAGGATAACTTAATCTTCTAAGGGTCTTGTAGAAGTTGTGAAAAGTTTGATGAGTAGCATCAATGTTGGGCTATTAAGAAATATATAAATAGAGAGAGTCTGGAGTGATGAGATGAATCTATCATGGCATTGACAGATATTTTTTCAGGTCAAAAATGAAAGCATAAATTCAATCACCATACAGTTTAATAGCAGTTTAATATTATTTTCCAATTAAGAGTAGTGCTGTTTTGCAGAAGTTGCTCAAGCTAACTCGTATGAAGAAAATCCTGGCATAGGATTGACATTTGGGAGACCTAGATGGATCTTTTGAACATGAATTTTAATTTTGTGTGCTTTTGTTTGATGCTAAAATGAATATTTAATGCATGGGACAAAAACATTCAGTGGCTAGAACGTAAATGAAAGCTTACAATGGATAAATCAATATAAGTTCATAACTGGGCTACTAGGAGCTCTCTTTTGCCTGGTTGTTAAGAATAATTAATTAACAATCAATTTATGCCTGTTGTAATTGTCAAGAGAGTTCAAACTTGGTTTATGTTTCCCTGAGTCACACAGTTTTCAGCAGCTCTATTATTCAAATTTAGTTCCATATTTGTGAACATATCTGTTGATTTTCTAAAAGTAAATTCCTGAAGCATATTAAATCTCTAATAGCCCTAAAATTTATAAAGATGATCTCAAGGTTTGTGCATGGAAATATCCCTGATAGAAATGTTAAAGGACATCTAGGAAATAGAGACTACAAATCCCTTCTAAAAATATAAACTATATATTATCTTACTGTCCATTAAAAAAATCTAACAGTAAATGAAAGGATAAAAATATTTTTAATTAAAAAATAAGTATCTTCCTTTGCCAGCATCGAGATCAGGCTGATAGGCCTGTGGTTCCCTGGATGCTCCTAGAGGGTCTCCCTGTACGTGGGTATAACACTTGCTGAGTTTCAGGCAGCTGGGATTGCCCTGGTTAGCCAGGACTGATGAAAAATGATAAAAAGTGGCTGGGTGAGCACTCCCATCCCCGGACTCACTATCCCTGCACAGATTCCATCCTGCCCCACAGATCTGTGTGTCTATGTACTGTGGAAGGTTTCTGAACATTTTCAGCTGGATTATGGAGGCTTCTGCTTCCTGTTTACACAGGAAACTGCTGATCAAATCTGGCCTTGAGACTACCGAAGACTTTGTCTTCTGCAGCTTTTCAACCCTCCTAATCTTATTTTCAGAATTAGTAAAAATAGCCATTTAATTTTTGTCAGTCTTGCAATCCTTCTCACAACCGCTATAGCACCAACTGAAGTTGTAATTAGTGTATTAACCTTTATTTCCATAAAGTAAGAAAAATGCATCCAGTAAAAATGTTTAATTCCAGAAGGTGTGGAGTGGCCCATTTCTTCTGTTTTCATACAGTCTGAAATAAGGAGTGTAAAGGAGTATCAGGTCACCAGTGAAGGCAGTATTTTGTAATGTAAACCATATTACTGCATTTTTAATAAAAGACTGGCAATGATGGGCCAGCAGTTAACATAGAATAGCAACAGTTGTCAAGCCATGCCTGCAAACCGTGGATGGAAATTGTGTAATCTGTATAAATTGTCCCAGCATCGTAACAATGTTCTGTAAATGGCAGTTCATGAACACAGACATCAATATATTGATTCAGTCAAGATTTAAAAAATTATAGGATGTGTAAGGATATCCCCACATTTTGCCTGCCTTCTTGTAAATGCTCAGGAACAGGTCCTAAGCAGACACGTATTTGTCATGAATTCAGAAACCAACATATTTTGCTTTGTTTTTGAAATCCCCACCAAGTGCTCTTCTGTATTCTCACACAGAATCTCTGCTGACTATTTGTTCTATAGCAAAATTTAGACTGGATTCGTGGTGAGATCCTGGTGGATTTAGAGTCTGGATGACAACTTGAGAGTGACCAGAGTGTGCTCACTGCTGTGTTCCAGTACCCAGCACCCTCAGCTGGGGGTTAAGCCAGCCCTGACAGAGGATTCAGAGCCTTTTGCAGACCAGCACTGCATAAATTACCACTTGTTATCAGGAAGGCTTGAGAAATGAAGAGGTCCAGCACATCTGTACATTCTAATTTGTCTCTTTCACGGAATCTGACACATGCCAGTTCTTGTACAAGCAGCCCAGGATGAAATAAACGGATTTGGGAATTGTTCAAAAGACAAATGGCTTTTTTTTCTTAGCTAATTATTTTTATACAACATAGAGATGGGAAAATCTTTCTCCTTTTTTACTAAAAATACACAATTTATGATATATTCCAGGGGAAAACAAGTATTTGAAAAGCAATTTTAATTGTCTTTTCTGAGTCTGAGGTGGTCAAAAATGTTATTGATGAATTTTTAAAGTTAATTAATATAACAAATAAAAGTCTATTGTTTCACAGTGATAAGAAGGCTTTGAATATTTTAAGAAAAAAGTACAGGATCTTAAGAGAAGAGCAATTTGAATGACCTTTTAATGCCCTTTGAACCTGCAGAACTCTTCTATATATAATTATCTTAGTAGTGAACAGAAAAGTCTATTTAGGAATTAAATGAAACACATGAATATTGGGCTTCTCTTTCTTTTTTATTATAGTACAAATACCATTTATACTGCATCTGAACAATAGGTTTCTAATATATCTCTTCTGTGTCTTAGTCTTGATGAGTGACAGCACTAAGAGTTGCATCATAATTTTTCTAAAAGTGAAGATGGATGTGAAGACACACATGCCTCACACAGTCTATGGCTTCAGGCACATACGGGTTGCATGGCTCACTTTGTTTTCTGCTTTGTAATCTTGGGCAATCACAGCTGAGAAACTGTCTAAATTTCACCATTAAAACTTTTTTTCAAATTATTTTTCAATAGTATGTTAAGTGGTTTTATTAAGCATGAATCTTTTACACACATTTAGCTCATTGCTAAATAATAGGATTTATCGTCACAATTTTTAAGTGAATTTTTAATACACAGTTTCATGTATTCCAAAATAAATCTTTGTTGTCCATCCTGAACTAGAGAGTCTGATTAAAAGACTAATTACTTCAATAATATTCAGGGCTGAGATTAGCAGTGTAACAGGGAAAAAACAAAAACAAAAACAAAAACAAAAACAAAAACAAACAAAAAAAAACCAAAAACAAACAAAAAAAAAAAAAAAAAAAACACAAAAAAAAAACAAAAACAACACAGGGAAAACATGTAAAACACATTATATTTTACCTATGCCCACATAATTCCCTTTTGTACCTATAACTTAATTTTAGTTCTATGAGTAGCTGCACATCAAGACACTTCCTTTAGTGATACCTCTTATCAATATTGTGGCCTTGCAATATTTAGTAGTTTTCAGAAAAAACGTTAGAAATATGAAGTATAAAGAAAGGGAAAAAAAAGAGATGATAATTAGAGCGTGAAATATTTTTTGACTTCTGCAAATTTCATGTTGCTGTTGTGTCAGAGGAAGCTGATACTGTCCTTCATCAAATTAATAATCCTACCACATCCTTCCAATACATACTACCTTGGATTACTCTTTGCCAAAAATGATGCCAAATGCCAACAGCAGCCACTGAGTCTGTGGAGTTTTTATTATAACCTTTTCAAAAATTATCTAAAAGATTTCTGATTTTATTGCATGCTTTACAAGACTTAAATATATTTTAACATATATTTCTAAGCTATTTTGTCTCATAATCAAGCATTTATTAAATTAATTACAGGCTAGGCATTTTTATTAAAGTACTATATATGAAGAAAAAACACTGAGTTTTTTTGTAAAGTAAAGTAAACCATTTTTCTAATGCTGTAAAACTAGGCTTCTAACAACTTAAAGTTGTTTTTAATGAGATTTCACAATCTTTTAGAATTCCATAATGGATTTGAGAAAACAAATATGCTCATGCCTATTTCCCGTCTCTTGAGGGAGAGAGAGTTTCCAATAAAGAGAAATTAGTTAACTCTAAATATATATTATATTACAAAGTTGGAAATAATATCCTTTCTTTCAATAACTGCATATACTGTACAATTGAGTGTGAATATTATTTAGGGACATTCATGACCCAACTTGCCAATTTTTGCTTCAAAATAATTATTGTAAAAAGAATAAAAAAGTTTCAATTCTGTCAGTTCTGAGAGAAAGGCTCATAATAATTCACAGTAAATAAGAAAACCAAATAAAGTAATTAACTTTCCAGGCCCAAACCCATGATTTTAAGGTAGAGAAAATAAATTATAAATACCTCAAAAAAAGCCTTTGTGAATGATTTAACTGTTTAGTCATTGGCATGGCAATTCAATGGTAGTGACAGCAACTGCATTTAGCCAACCCAGTCTAGCTCAGCCCACATCAACAGACAAGTGAAAGAGCTGCTTTAAGAACACATACATATTTTTTAAGTACCAAAGAAATTTAAAAGTGGATCTCAAAATACTGATTTTCAAAAAAATGGCAGAGCTAAAGTCTGTCTCATTAGAGTTTTATATTCAAATGCATTCTCATTTTGCTGCCATTGGTCCATAGGATAACATTATGTTTGTTTGAATGCTCTGTATCTGTGTAATGAGAATAACATCCTATCCAGAACATCTCACATGCAAATTAGAGCATTCAAATTCATGTTGAAAGAGCATTGCCTAATGTGAATTAAACTTAACTTTTTTTTTTTTATTTTGTGTTAACCAAAAACCAGACCACATCAGAGAGAAACTGCTGATGCATCTTGCATCTCTATACATTGACATGGCAAACACAAATGCCCCAAAACCTGTGAACTGATAATGTCATGTATAATGGACTAAATGTATAAATCATCTGTATATAGGGATGATCTCTTAAATTTATGACATGATGTTCAAAATATATCTCCATACACCCAACTAAAACTATTTTCCTGTTTCAAATAAATAGTTACCAACTGCTTACAATTTTCTGACTTTTAAAGCTCTGCAGGGAAAATCTCCAATGCTCAGTTAAAAAAAGACACTAACCACAGACTTTTCTTCAAATGCTTTCATAGATCCTAAAGGATGCTAACAGTAACAGCGTAAATGGTGTTTAAGATATCTTTAAAGGAATGTACCCAATGTCCTATTTCTTCTGAATTCTCAGACCATTATGTTCAGTCGAGATGAATGAATATTCCTTTTTCCTGCAAGCCACAGTCATCTTCATAAGGTTCCTTTTTGTGGCCAGCAGCATTTATCTTCATCACATTAATGATGAATGACACTTCTTGCTGCACTGTATGAATTAGTTCTCTCGTTCTTGATATAAATTGGACAGTTCCATTTTTTTCTGTTGGCTTTGGGGAATAAAATAGGGGTCGAAAGATTATACAGGATAGAGATAATTCACAACATTTTCAAACATACAGTGTGTGTGAATTTGCATCAACATCCAAGTGGGAATGATTTAATAGATTATTATTATCAGCATTAATTGCTCCCATGTATATAGATATACAAAAAAATCATCATTCTATATAGAAAACAATTTCCTTTGGAGTATTCAGCTGTTTTATTTATGAAACTACTCGTATGCCTGGAAATAAAGAAAAATGTATCACTGTTTTCAGGTAAAAATATAAAGAACATTTCAAAAATAATTTTTTCATAGTGTTCATCACTGAAGTATAAAATTAAGAGATGTTTCAGTAGCCTCCATAAGTGAGTCCACTATATTTCTAGAGCAATAAGGGATAAAAATTTTGTGGGAAGGAGGCACTGCAGAAAATGAAAAGATACATCCATTTTTCTATTTCTATTATTACATTTTTCACCTTTAATGGAAAAACTTACATTGAAAATGCTACTGAACACAAAAGATTTGATTTTGGCTTTTGTAGCTAGCAGAGCATTGTAGGTGAATGTTTTGCTGGAAGCCTCAAGTGGAACATCCAGAGTCCTCGACACATCCTGTAAGTGAAATAATAAGCTTTCTTATGGCTTGGTTTTCTGAGGTTACAAAACTCTTCCTCTACTGTAGACCAGATATTTCTTCAAAACTAATCACTTCTTCTGTAACTGCATGTGTCTTCTATAATCCCACTGAATTTAAGAGGTATTGAGTCAATGCTGGAATTTATAGTGTTGCGTTTAATTTTTCCCATTGTCACCTTGAGACTTGCTCAATCTGGTGTCTTTCATTTACTATCCAAAAAAAAAAACCACTGGCCTCAGATTTACTAGACTAATGAAATCTATGTTTTCAAGATCAGGAATCCATGCAATCTTAATGATACTTCTAGAAAGTCTAAAGTCTAAAAATGAGATTTACAGAAGCCAGAAACATGGGATTAAACTCAACAATGAGAACAGGAAATTAGTATGACTAATACTTTTTTTGTCAGGGAAAATTTAATGATAATCTGGAAGAAAATGTCTACATCAATTCAAGATTCTAAACTATGGACTATATTCTTTGTCTTCAGGCATGCAGATGGATGAACTCACTGTGAAACAAGCTAAAAACAAGATGCCTTGACTGCTGTCTGTACTGCAATTCAGCACTAAGAGAAATCATCACTTCTCTGGGAAAAACCTGGCTGAAAGCTGCCCTCCTCTGCAGTAGGCACATGCAGATATTTTTAGTCAGAACTCTGTCTTGGCATATTCAAGGTTTAGGGATTTGGGTCTCTTTCACAATATTACTTTCAGTGCAATTTATTTGAACATAATTCAAAACAGGATCTGGGACTAATTCCTTTTTATTTTTTTTTAATTGTTTGTAAGGCAAGGTAATTTATGATTTTCTTACAATAAATACTTTTTTTTTAGTTTGTTGGTTTTTTTGTTTGTTTGTTTTTCCCCAAAAGGAAAACTTATTAAAACATGTATTCTTGTAACCAGGCTTGGGAAACTTTCAACTGATAGCCTTAAGGACCCTGATTAAGGAAAGGTAATGGGAGAAGGCCAACTTCATTAAGCTCTGCCTTTTCAAATACTTAACAGTAGAACTTTAGATCCCTCAAGAAAACTGACCATTTCAAGAGTGATGAGAACTCTTGTACTTTGATTTTTAAAGCAGAGCAAAGGTACCCAAATCCATTTGTGGATCCTGGCCTTTGTCATTTATTCTGGCTCCCAACGTCTAAACTCACAACAAAGTATAAATTAATTTATGAAATTGTTGGAAGCCTCTGTTTTTACAAGCTTAGAAAAAAAATTAAATACTAATAGACTGGATTTTCTTTGTTCTTTTTTATGTGTGATTATAAATGACAAAACATACACTCTTTTAGAGGAAAAAACTTAGAGAAAATTTAAAGAAAAGGACTGTTTCAAATCAGGAATGAATGCAGTAGTTATCCTCAGCTAGGTAAACCTTTATACACTTAGATTTTATTGACAGGATGCAATTTGTGTTCAAACTATCTATAAACCACAGCAAAATGACAATACCTTGTATGTTATATCCTATCTTACTTCCTGGAAAACTCTGATTTTCCTTAGCTTTTAAGCCAGAGAGTGACTCATGTTAATTCTTAAGCAGGATGTCAATCTGTTGTTCCTGAACAACAGAAATACCTTAAACTGGATCAGGGTTCTGGACAGTGAAATTAACAGCCCTTCAGGCAATAGTTCCATCCCCTCTTGCTGTCAGTGCAATCATCAGCCCCCAAGGTGGAGGTGGAGAATCTGTGTCTTCTATTAGAACCAGGATATACTTTTACTGTGCATTTAAATCTACAGTCCTCTTGCAATTCCCATGTAATTTTCTGAATCAAACCCCAGCTACAGCAACATGAGCCGCCTTACAAAACACATGGCATTTTTTAGTTTTTGCAAAAAAATTATTGAGTAGAAAAAAAACCCTGCTCACACTGCATTTGGTACATCATGGCAGCTTCCCATGTTCAGAATTGAGGATATAATGTTTTTATGAAGAGATATTTTGTTTTCATAAACTTCAGTAAACACTAACTGCATAAATCCCTCGTAAGCAAATATAAAATAAGCTTATCTTCCAGCTCATAGGAGAGGAGCTTAATATCCCCTTCTTTTAGATAAGTAATTTTGGAACTGCACTGGGTAAACATTTCAAAAGCAATTAAAAAAGTAATCCTTGATTTTCGATAAAGAACTTGAACATCCAGTGACCTGTAAGTATACCAAAATACTTTTTAAATTGAAGAATATTATATTGTGCATAACTACATGCAACTTATCAGAAAAACAAGTAAAAGGTTATTAAACAGTGAGAGTGGGCATTTGCTTTACAGTTGTTTTAAAGACTTCTTTATTTACATGGCTATTTTCATCAGCTGCAGTGTAAACAACGTAGTTTTCTTCTGCAAACAAAAAATAACCCTGAAAATACATAGATGGGAATTGAAAACTCAATATAAAATCAACACCTGGATTCATATATGATTCCCATGGTGGCAGATCTTAATTTCTCAATAAAACATGATTATAGCTAAGAAAACAATTACTGGTTTTATTTTACTGCGACTCCATAAAATCCAAACACAATATCTGAAAAGAAGGCAAAGCAATATCAGAGCTTTAGACAAGGATGAATACAAAATTTGTTGTATAGTCCTTAACCATATCACAAATGACAAAAAGTAAGGGGGCAAATATAGGGAGAGAAAAAAATGGAAAGAAGAAATATAAATACTTTTTGAACTTATATGCACTCAATTTGAGATAATCCAGTGGGAGGAAAATTACTTAATAAGATGCTATATGAACTGACAGAGAAACACTGCTACTAGAATGGGTACTTTCCTGGAGGGAGTGTGACATGAGATCTATATGAGAAATGAGGATGAAGAAAAGTGAATTGGGAAAAAAGTGCAAGAAACAGAAGCACTAGGAAGTGTCACCAGCTTCCTGTTCTTCCCTGAACAGCCTGAGTGCAGCTTGCAGGAGTAAAAAGGTAGGTAGAGATTAGGAAATGGGGAAGAGTGGTGCTTTCCATAATTGCTTAAATGTTTGGCTTAGTTTCTGAACATTTCAGTCAGCATTTAAATTTTTATTTATTAGCAATAAATTCCCAAAGTTTAGTCTTTTTGGCCTGTGACAGTAGCTAGTGGATGATTTCCCATTACTATTTTGGTCCATGAGTTTTTCCACTTCTGGTCTTTTTGTTTTCTTCCCCATCTTGGGGAGGGTAGGACTGAGCAACTGATTGGGTGTTTGCTTGCCAGTCAGGGTCAAACCAATGCACAAGAAAACCACAGAGAGCTTACTTTTAGGCTTTTGAGGATTGCTCAATTGAACAATAATTTCTGACCATTCTAAGTGAACACAAAAAATGAAAACAATTCTGCCAGATATGATGGGAACTTCAAATACTACATTATTCTAGATGTTGAAAGATAGAAAGCACTTTAAAAATCAGGTTTGTCACTCTAAGCATAATGCTGATAATTATGCTTGTGAGATAAATAGAAAAATCGCTAGGCAGTCATATAAATCCTCAAAAAGTATTGCTGCTGAAGAAAAGTAGATACATTAAAAATGAAACTGCACACAGAAATTTCTTCCAGTGGACAAGTAACAAAAAATAAGGAGTGAGAAAGAAACCAAGTAAAGGGGTCAGGAAACCTGCATGGATGAGCCAGGAGCTTGTACCAAGTATTAAAGAGAAAGAAGATGTTTCATGGGATGTGGAAATAGAGAGGCCATATGAAAGGACTATAGGAACACCTTCAGGAATGCAAGAGGAAGGCCAAAACCCACCTGGAATTGAGTCTGGCAAGAACAACCAGAGTGCTTCTATAAGAACATCAGCAACAAAAGGAAGGAAAATGTGAGGCTGATGCAGAACAAAAGGGGTGGTGGAAGACACAGAGAAGGTAGAAATTCTGAATGTCTTCTATGCCTTAGACTTTACTGCTGAGACAAGCCCTCATGAATCCTAGCTCTTGGATTTAAGAGATTAAGTCTGGAGAAAGAAAGAATTCCCTCTGGTCAGAGAGGGTTGGGTCAGAGATGAACTAGGCAGAATAAAAGCCCATAAATCCATGGGCCCTGATGGGATGCACCCATGGATGTTGAGGGTGCTGGCAGATGTTGCTAAGTCACTATCCATCATCTTCAAAAAATCATGGAGAACAGGAGAGGTGTCCAGTTAAAGGAGAAAAGCCAATGTTACTCCCTTCCTCAAAGGACAAGAAAGAGGACCTAGGAAACTCCTGGAGAGTCAGCCTCATATACTTCTCTGGAAAGGAAGTAATGGAACAGATCATTCTGGCAGTCCAGAAGGTTCATCAGCAATAAAAGCAACTGTAGTATATAAAAAGAGAAATGGAAAAATTAACCAATTTCCCCTGAACTGACAGAAGTAGTTACAGTACTGTGAGCAGGAGGTAATATCAAGAATAGAGATAAGGATGAACTGTCAGTAGTTCATCAATATTAAAAGTAGGAATAGAGAAGGAAAGAAATTGATAATCCCAGTTGCATCTACTTTATTTCATACATTTGTACTTGGTGTTCATAAGATTGAATATACCCAAAGGAAAAGTTATGCCTTCAACGTTTTTCAATGTATGCTGTAATATAAATTCAGATATCATGTGATTATAGCAAAAAGTTCTTGCAGTACTGGGGAGTACTTGAAGAAATTACAGAGCTTCAAGGGAAAAAAAATCAGTCAGAAAACCTGCCCTCTTATTCATAGATGAGACAGTCACTCAGCATAAAAATATTTTGTGGTCTTTTTCAATTATTTTAATAGAGACATCCCACACCATTAATGTTTTGTGCAGAGGGCTCAATACATACTTTATATATCTAAATCTTGTTTACACATATAGGGGGAGGGGAGAAAGAAGCATAAAACCATCTGTTTGGTGTATTTTACCTCCTTTCCAGTCTCCACAAATGAAAAGATAACATGAAAGCAGGATATTTTTTTTCTAATGAAGCTAAAAGTCAAGAGATAATTTAGGCATACTGGGGAAGATGATGCTCCCCTACAGATGCAAAATAAGACTTCTTTTTGAGCAGCTTTTAAAGAGACTTTGCACTCAGTCCAACTAGGAGAGTAACAAGATATTAGAACATAAAATGGCAGATGAAACCAACTTCAATGAAAGTACATGGTTATTCAGCAGGATTAATGCAAGGCATGATGCAGGAAGAGCATTGCACTGTCTTCCATTAGAGATAAAAGCATTAGGTAGCTATTTTCTGTAAGGTTTTAAGGAAGAAAAGGATTCTAAGGAGAGAACTGAGAAAAAAGAGAAGTCTTTGTATTTTATGTTCAAAGAAGAAGCCCAAAACCATGTTTTCTTCCACCAGTGAATTTCAGCATATTATTTTTCTGATTAACAAAGGATTTTGCTGCTTATTGAAAATTGAAAATTGAAAATTTGACCCGTTTTTCTAGAAAAAATGGTAAAATTAATAAATATATTTTCCACTCAAATATTTCATTTTCTTCTTTAGTTTGAGAAATTTTTCATAAGCTATAAGAAATGTAGATTACATTATTGTCCTAGAGCAGAAGTTAAGTGATAACTACTTTCATCACAAGAACACAATTAAGATATTGTTGGTTACATGGACAGAAGAGTCCATTCTCTCACACCCGCCCTGCCCAGCTTCCTCTCTCCCTTCCAAAGAAAGAAATCAAATTATGAATGCTTAAACAAAGCACTTTTTTTCCCCTTAAGGTAGTGTTTTGTTTTTTTGGTTTTGGTTTTGTTTGTTTGTTTTTTGGTTGTTTTTTTTTTAGTATAACAGAAAATTTTATTTATTTCTTTTCCACCACCACTATGCTGCACTCATGACAAGAAGGAAAAAAAAAAACACCTCAAGAGCCAATGATGAGAGTAGAAGCAGCACAATACTGAAAAAAGTCTTAGGCTCTCAGATGTGGTAAGGGATTTGGGGAAATGCATCAAGCTCATATTGAAAACCTCTAGTTCACTACTTCTGTTTCTGAAAACAGCAGAAGAGTTGGGAATAATCTTCCAAGGTAACTAGACTTTATATTTTCTTAATGGGTGGAATTATATTTCAAGCTATAAAACAGTGATACACTTGCACTTGATAAGTTTGTTATGACATGACATAAAATAAAATACAAAAGTTTTGTATTCCAGTACGCAGTCACACACAGGAAAGCAAATAAATCCAAACATTATCATGAGTTTTCATCAGAAATGTCCATAACTGACAAAAAGGCAGACTTTCTTAGTAGTGTGTACACTAAATGACAAAAAGTTCTGGCTCCATCATAAACAGTGAATACAAGATATTTCAAAATAATGAATGTGATTAAAGTTATTGAAATATATTGTTAATTAAAAAAATGTTTGTTTGTAAACTTACAAAACTTATTGAAACTGGGAATTCTGTCACATTTTATGATGTGAATTGCTAAATGCCTGGCTCATGCTAAACTGACACATTATCTGTGTACTCATCACAAAATCTCTTCTAAATTGGCATAAGAATAATAAAGTTTTTGCATACAAAAGAATGAAACCAATAGAACAGACAAATAGATCCACAATTGATTGCAAATTTCTTTCTGATTACCTCAAGAATTTTTATGATCTTCAGACAGCTTTTCTGTCAAGATGTGAATGTGTAACTTCAATTAAACCTTGCAATACCCAAAGGTTGAGAATATAAAACTTGTAAACAAGACACAGCTGTCATACAGAATTTAATTCCTTGTAACCTATCAGAATCCCTAGTCAGTACCACTGTTTCCATTGAGATTTTTGGTAATTTGATGGTGAATAAGAGAAACTTAAACAACAAACTGTCTGAGAAAAAATACCCAAACAAACCTGAAACAGCTAAAAGGTAACTCTGAACTCTGAGTAAAGAGACCAAGAACATGGAACACCACATAAGTTATAAAAAAAAATGTTACTACAGTTATTGTTCAGATCTCCCTTTAATAAACAGGATCAAAATGAAGAACTAACATGGCTTTCAGCTTTATTAAACACTCAGGAATAAGTCCTGACATATACATTGCAAAAATAGAACTTTTTTCAGCATTTAAAAATGAATTAAAAATGGACAAAGTATTGTTGTGTTCTTTAATTTTAATTTGCAGCACTGTGGCCACCTTAAAATTTATCCTTTTCTGATTACTTCGCTATTTCAAAAAATGTTTGAAAAACATAGGCATAATATTATAATTTCTTAACTACTTTTAAATATTGACATGTCAAAATATTATTTCTCAAGTTAGAGAGGGGATGTGGTCCATCAACAAGAAATGTATATTAGAAATATGCATACATGGAACAAAAGGGTATCAAAAAGAATGAGGAGGTAAAAAAGACATTTTTTACCACTTTTTTTAATAAAGCAGAATTTATTATTTTACCCCAAACCAGAGAATAATTTAATAAGTTTGACAGCACCTGGTTAAACCCTCTTCCAGCAATTCTTGAGATAGAAGATTTTCAGGTCCTTTCTTTGCCCTTAGGAGTGAACTTAGGTGAGCAGATATAACTCTGACCTTTGTTGTCTGACACTTTGTTTTCTTGAGAACAACTAGTTGTTTCTAGAGAACAACTTTCTCCAGGTAACAAATTAAGCATCATTAGCTAATTTTAATGGAGTTCTGATTCCAACATGTCTTTTTTCCCCCCATTGATTAGTTCAAATATTGTCAAGCTCTGATGCTTGAGTTCAAGTTTTAAATAGAGACATCATCTTCAATTACCTATGCTTGAGAATGGGAACTCTCATCATAAGTATTGAAAAGAGGCAGATTAATATAAGCTAAGCTCTTTCCCATTAGACAATGTTAGATTTCTAATTTGTACACTCAGCTAATTGACTAAGGTTGGATGGAATAGGTCTGGGGCTTAAAATGTCTTATCTTTGTGTGAATATGTGTACACTTTGTGTACAGTTGGAAAAACAAGAAAGTTCCAGTGACTCTGCTAAGCAACACTAGCTTTCAGCAGTCAGGGATTTCAAAATTAGACTTTAGCCCTCCTATTATGGATAAATGATGAGGAATTCAGTAACTTCAAATATAGTGCCAAGTAATGTTACTTTTATCACTTCTCTACAGAGTCATGTCCTTTGCAGTCACAGCTCATACAGCTCAACAGATATTTTTCATTTTGAATTTACCATTAAGCTAAGAAACTACTTGAAGCAGACAGTAATACTAGGCAGGACTTGGACAGAAAAATGTTTGAATACTTTTAAATACTTAGAGTATTTTTAGCCCTTGAAAATTAAAGGACACAAGTAAGAATTTTATTCATTCCATGTACAGGTTTACTACGAGCTCCAGCATCAACACTAACAAGAGAAAAAAATCAGAAAGATTACACCTCACACTTTATGGAGAGAGAACAATTTCCACTTTGCTGGTTAAATGAGCACCCAAAAATGCTGGGATAAACTGTAGCAATTCATCTAACAAGGCCATTTGACTTTGAAATCATCAGCCACAGAGTGCAACCCATAGAATTCAGTCCTGCCATGACCAGATGTTATTGCACATTGAGCATCCATGACCAAAAACTTAGCTACTGACTGGTAAAATAAAATAATAGTAATAATAATAATAAAAATACTACTAATAAAAAGTATTTTCTTTCTTTTTAAAAATAACAGTTACAATACTTTTGGCAGAAAGCTCTGCCTTGATGGCAAAATCTGTGCTGTGTGATCTTCCAGAGTATGTGAAAATTCATCGCTTTGTCAGCCTGGTATATTTTAATGACATTATATAGATGCGCTTTTCAGTATAGAGTTTATAACAGAGATGAACTTGAGATACATAATAGCTATTAGGTTGTGTTATTTTGAAATGAGCAGCTCAGGATATATAATAACTCATAGGTGATTGCACACTAACATAGCTATTGCCCCCTTTCCTCTCCCTAAACTCAGACCAGGTGAGAAGGTTTGGTAATAGGAATGTAGAAATTTCTGCATATGCTCCACGTGCCCTGTGTGAAGTGGTTTTGTTCAAGGAGAAATATAAACAAAGAAGAAAAAAATACACCCTTGAAATAAAGATATTTTTTTTCTCAGTGGTGTGGTAGTAGAAGCCAGTATGGTATAAGGTATTCACAAAAAAACAAAAACCAACCAACCAACCAACCAACCAACCAACCAACCAACCAACCAAAAAAAAAAAAAACAAAAAACCCAAAAAAGACAACTCAAAAACAAACAAACAAACAAATCCCCACAAAAAGAAAAACAAAAACAAAACACAAAAAACCCTGATTTTCAAGCAGTTTGAGATATGCCCTAGGGACAGGTTGAAAGACTATATTCTTCAGGCTGCTCAGGGAGGCTGTGTAGGCTCCATCCTTGCAGGTTTTCAGGAGCCAGCTGAATAGAGACCTGAACAGGGTGGTCTGATCTCACAGCTGGTTCTGATCTCTGTGGGGATGCACTAGAGACCTTCTGGCATCCTTAAAAGTTTCAATGGTCATACAACACAGTCTGCCAGTTTGTTTTGTCACTCTTCCTAACCTTGTGCAGGAAACAAGGGTCATTACTATTCTTTGTAATGAAATATCCTACTATGTAGGCTCTAATAATGAAAGTGCTGTAGAAGTCAAAAGGAATGCTAAAGGAATATTAAATATTAATAAAGTACATGCCAACTTTTTTTTTAATAGAAAAGTGTATATTGTATTTCGACTTCTTATGGATATTTGTAAAGCACATCTTTGTGGAACATGAATTTGAAAATTTGGAATTCACATGTGTGAATGGAAAAATAATTGCTCTTGTAAGCAAAGAATACTTAATCTTGTTCTTGTTGCTGTGTCTTAATTGCTAATATCTTTCCAATAGGTGAAAAAAACTATCATAAAGCTTGTCTCCTGAGGACTACATGTTCCCATTACACAACTCAACCCTCTCTGAGTGCTGAAAGATATATCAATGAAAATATATTTTCCAGGGAAATCCTATTTGCTTGCAGATATTCCAGGAGCACAAAGAGTTTCATTACTCATTGGATGACTAAGAACATCATGTTTTATTATTATTTATTATTGTTATTATTATTGTCATCACCATCACCAACAATATCATTACTTTGTCCATTGTTCATATGCCCCAACTTTCACTGCTGAGTGTCAGGTCCAAATATTTTGTGATGAACTGATTAATGAGATAATTAAATTTCCTTTCCTGAACAAAAATCTTGCTATTCCCTAAAAATAGTTACTTTCATCAAGTTGTACTAGAAGCACTGCAACTGCTGATAATATACTGTCAAAGAAGACAGAAAAAAAAGATGATTTTTCTTGAAGAACCTTCCTTACTGAGTAGTACAAGATACTAAGTAATCTTCTGGATGTTGGATTCTGGAAGGAAAACATAATTTTAGGGAATATAGAAAAACAGGCAGTTTCAAGGTGACTGCCAGAGAATGCTAACAGTTTATCTGGCTTTAAAAGTCACGAGAAAATAATAACAAGAAAGCACCCCTGCAATAGCGACATCCCCCTACAACCCCTCAGATTTCTTGGAAATTTGACTGTAATGTTTTACACTTTTTTCTTCAATTACAAAGTCGTATTAGCATGTCTGTGTCAGGAAAAATCAAAAATGTTAGATTGGTTGGAAGTACTTCAATAACCTTCCAGTATTGATTAGACAGGATACAGAGCTGAATATAGATTTATTAAGGTCAAAATGTCATAATCTTTTTTTTTTTTTCATAGGAAAAGAGCAGAATGCAGATGAACAGCATAGTAATTTTTTAGTGACAGACATGAATAACTTATGCTAGGCAAAGCAGAGAATCTTTTTTCTTCTTCTATTTTAATATTTTTTAAATTGGCTTGATCTTTTATATGAAACATATGTCCTCTTTGCTTAAGTTAACTAATTTAGCTACCTCCAGCCAGGTAATCAAATGCTTGGTCAGGTGTTCATTCCCTTGTTCCCTTGTTCATTCCCTGCACCTACTCAACACAATTTGTCCTTTCTTCTTGTTGAGCAGATTTCCAACTCTTTTCCACTTGAGAGGACTCTTCAGGGTGCACATGTGTGCATAGTTCTGCGTGCTGCATGCCAGAAACAGGAATTAGATCAGGTCTCTCTCCATTTGTCTGTTTCTGGTACCAGAAACTATGGAGGCCAACGAACCTGCAGGATGAGTGGGCTGGTTACACCAGCATGTGACTGAAAATGAAGCTGGACTAGTTGGAAAGTAGGATAAAAGGTTTGGGACCCACACAGCGGAATAATCATGAGTCTAGGCTTACCCTAAAAAATCAAAAGGATCTGTAAGTTAGCTGCAGGAGAGAGCAGGTCAGCTAGTGGGGAAGGCCATGGAGATAGAGATCATCTACAAGTTTTGTCTTAAGTGAGCCTATAGGTCTGGTCCAACTCATGGCAAGGCTCTTTAGTAAAAGTGGGTCCCTGTGTGTGAGGGGATGAGAGGATTTCGGTACATGCTGGGTGACTGCAGCAATCTGTAATAGGTATGAGAGTGCATGTACACCTTGCTGTGTGTGCACATCTGATTTTGTAGCAATGGCAGAGGGGCTTTGGGCTTCAGTGGTTGGCCTGTCCAGATGCCAGAAACTTGGGAGACCCAGGGGTCAGCTACTGGTCACAGCAACAGCAGACTAAGTCAGTTTTCTGACTGTAGTAAGGCCTGAGATTGTTTTGGAGTCAGAAGCAGAAAAAGAACGTGAATAGACACTTCCATCCTTTTTTAATAAGTACCTTTTCTTTTCCTGGCTGTGTTAGAATGGCTGAGACTTGTCTACTCCAATCCATCTCAGAGAGGATGATGAGATCATATTGGAGCATGGTGCGAGTGACAAAGGTAGAATTCTTCTTTACCCCCATGTTGGCTATTTCATGACATGAGAACTGCAATTTTATTTTCTTAGTTGAAAAGCTGTAATTACTTAATAGTTCTATTTTAAAAGCATCTGCAGGCCCTGCTTTAGGATTGGAGACTGGTTGTGAAAGACATTGTCTTTGGAGAGATTTAGTTCCTGCCTAAAGAAACTCTAAAGAATCTATTGTAAATTGACAGGCTGGCACCTGAAAAAAGCTATTACTGGTCCCAAAACTGCTTAACCCATTTCAAATAGTTTTCCCTTTAAGCACACGGACAAAAGAAGCTTCTGTGCTATGTGTGCTTGAAGCCCAGAAAGCCAGCTGTGCTCCGAGCTGCCTCAAAAGCAGCATGGCCAGCAGGTTGAGGAAGGTGATGCTGCCTCTATTCCACCATGTGAGACCCTACCTGAAGTACTGCATCCAGATGAGGACCAGCAACAAGATTAGAGGTGTGGAATACCCCTTCTACTAGGAAAAGCTGGGAGAATTTGGTTTATTCAGGCTGGAAGTTCTTTGGGGTGATTGCAGCCTTCACATGCAGTGTGTGAAGGGAGCCTACGAGAAAGATGTAGAGAGACCTTTCAGAAGAGCATGTAGTGACAGGACAAGGAGAATTGGTTAAAACTAAAAGAAAGTTTAGATTTGTTTGAGATTAGCTGTTAGGAGGAAGTTCTTTGCTGTGAGAGTGGAACAGGTTGCCCGGAGAAGTTGTAGATGCCCTATCCCTGGCAGTGCTTAAGGTTGGATGGGACCTGAGAAACCTGCTCTAGTGAAATAGTTTTTCACTAACATCTAATGGGTTTGTTTCTTTATTAGTTGTGCTGTGAAAGAATGTGGAAAAGGAGGACCTGATTCATATTATACTAGTTAGTTTTCACTTAAGGATCTTAACATTTATTTCATAATATGGTTCATGATTTACTGTATGAAAAATACATATTGTTTTACAAAGCCAGTCAACATATTTGATGGTGAAAGATTTTTGCCATTATGTTTTTCAAATTTGCACACTAATGTGCTACCATTTACTGTAAAAATAACACTTAGAAGGAAAGAAATAAAGTAATTTAATTATTGCTAGTTATAGATGTTAGGAAAAGACAGAAAGAGCAGGGGAGCAAAAAGGCTTTTTTGGTGAACACTGTGAGCCAACAGCATGATGTAGAGCTACATGGAGCCTGTGCTGAATCTGAGAAATACTCTGAACTGAAGGCCACAGGATGAGGAAAATAACAAATACTTATGCAGGTGAACTGGCAGAGCTTGCATCATGTGAAAAAACCTTCCTGAGATAGCTAAGAAATAACATTAATAACCCCACAGCTGCAGGGCTGTGAAAAGATGAGGTACAATGAGCACTGATGGGAAACCTCAGGAAAAATCATTCTACAGTGAGAAGTTAGATGACCCATTTAGTTGACAGTGTTTTCACCAGCTCTTAAATAAATGGAACAGAAACAACAATAATTTATCATTGTTCCACCTCCTTGTCTCTCCTATGAACCTGAATGTATTAGAGCTCTCTGATTCTCTCCTGCACTACATTAGGACAAGTTTGAATACTCATGCATTACATGATTTTTGTTTTAACTTATAGAATATCCATTGCTGTATCAATGCTGTGATTAAAACAGCTCTTGACTGCATAATCTAAATGTATACAGGTATAACTATATCAAAGAGAGCTAAGTGGCAATGATGCCATTTATACCAGCTGTCTAAACTGTATGGGAATTTTCTTCTTCTGTTCCTTTCAGGAAAATTCCTGCTCATACAAATCCCATAATTCTGAGAATATTCGTTGATTTTAAGTAAAAAAAAAATGGAATAAGTTTCTTAGAACCATAATAAAATATCTTATACACTAAGAACACACTTTCTTTCACACTCAGCTAATGACAGAAGGCCCAGGCATAAGTCTATCCTGTCAGTCTCTCTGAGGAGGGACCTGAAAAAGACATTCTGTATCCCATTTAAGTCTTCTGCATTGTTCTTTCAAACTTTGAAACTTTCTTTATCACCATCATGCAGAACAAGAATATTTTTGAAATATGGAAGTTTCACGAGTGTGAAAATGAATCTTTATTCAGCTGCAAATCATCTGTGTGTTGAGATTTGCTAGAATTGAAAGGTACCCTACTACAGTTTTCTTTCAATCTTGAAACCATGTCCATCAACACCACAGCAACCATTTATCCTTTGAAAATACATTGCAGAAATAACATGGAAAAGAAACAGATTCACACATGGTATTCACTCATTTTTTAAAGAGGAGAATAATTATAGTCTGTTGTGGTACAGGGAAGCAAGGACATTTATAATATAGCTACATCTGTAATAAAAAAATGTACACAATCTCTAGTAGCTCAGTATTTTTGTGGTATGAACCAGATGTGACTAGACCACATGTCTCAAAGCTAATCCTTCTTTCCTTTAGATATGAAATGCTAATATGTTCTTGATTATAAAATAAATGCCAAGTTACCAAGCAAAATAAATCAAGAGAATAAACTAGGGAAATCTACTTGCTATTAATTTTCAAGTCTTAGGAGTGTGTCTCTTTCTAAGAAATACAAACATGAATTTAAATCATGTCATTCTGAATAATTAAAACTTTTCCTGAAAGGTCTTCGTAATGTGGCTGTAAGACCCTACACAGCTTTTGGGGGATGGGGGAGGTCTCATCCACATGTCTGATCCATACTTGCTTGGTGGTGGTTTTTTCACAAACGTACCTACATGAATTAAATCCTCATAATTTTGTTCAATTAGATTTAGTAGAGAATTAACTTTTGATTCTAATGAAGGAACAATCAATTTAAAACTAGTACTGGGGAAAACAGGGAATAACTAGCCTTTTTTTTTTTTTTTTTCTTTTTTTTTTTAGGGAGAGATGAGAAACAAGTTAGACCTCAAGAGATTTGATGAATATTTGTCTTTACTAAAAAAAAGAAATTAGTTTGTTTCCTAGTTTCCTACTCTTACCACTTCCCTCTGTTATACAAATGGAACTTAATGTTAGCACTATATGACTCTAGGCAGCACAAGATTTTATGGTTATTTTCATTTTGAGTTTTTATCTGAATTATTTCAGGTGCTTAGCTTATAGTTTCATTAATGGTTGACAAAGCAGAGAAGACAGTAGATTGCTACATGGATGGAGGAATTAGTGTCCAACTGTTCTTAAAATGGCTTTTGCATCAGAGAAAACACATAGTTGAATGACATCCTTTGGTACCACATCTGAAAAATGATGCAAAGAAAATGAGACACGTTCTAACCTTGATTTCCTAGTATACATTTCAAGGAATTTAGTACAGTAACATAGATGGAATTATTTCACACATGATGTAGTTGAAACTTGATTTTTGTTCATACAAACAACAATGTGCAAAACAGAATTTGCAGGCTAACACTGAGTTAAAAATTGATTGGATATGTGAGCAGAAAGGAAAAGTTTTATTTAAAATCTTTTCTCGGAACAATACCTCAGACAGTTCCCTTGTTCCACACAATGACTTGGAAAGACTAAGGATGGTATCTACAGTGCCATGAGTCAAAGGAAGGACTATGACAATATATACTTATTTTGAGTAACACCTAGAAAATAGAGAAGTTGTTGACAAGCTCTCGTAGTTCATTGTTGCAGTGATCTAAGTGAGAGTATTTTAAAGATATTATCCTGATATTTTCACTGGAAACATACAATAAGAGGTATATCAGCTAACTCAGTAGGAATATTTCAGCATATCTCAGACGGATTTTTGAATAAGACAGACTGTGTAAAGGAAAAGTTTTGAAATTTCAGTGCTGTAAGAATAATTTTATTATTATTATTTTATTATTATTATTTAAATCCTTGTATTGACTAAAAAGAAATCAAGTTTAGAACAAGTTTAACTATTCAGTGTTTACCAGAGCAATAGATGGGGCAGCTATGAGAATTTTGTATGAATTTTGGTAAAGATTATGAAGAGGTCCCATAGTGGGACATCTTAACATTGTGTAGGTATCAGTCTGTAATTTTTTAGGGATTTATCATATTTTTCCAAGAGACTGATGGCTTCCCTTCAAGAAGGGGTAGCCCAAATTCAAGGAAGTAGTATTATAATAAAAAAGATATTTTGAAAAAATCAGAATAACAGATACAATAAAGGAACAATAAAATGCAATTTCATCTATGAAGCTAGCCAAGCAAAAGGGAGGACTGTGGATAATAAAATATTTTTAAGTGCAAAGAAATCTAAGAACAAGACAGCACATTATTCAACAAGTATATTTTTGTTTCCTAAGTGGAAAATTCCTGAGTTATCTACTGTAAAAAGTCCTTTCTTTCTTGGACCTTATAAGTACATGCTTTTTTGTACTTAGAAGTACATACTTTTTTGCTTCTATTACCAGACATCTCTGAATTACTCTGAATCACTCAAGGAAAATGACAGACCTACAAGACTGGATCACTAGAAAAGTTTGTAATTAAGGTACCATGAAACCAAAGGCTGATATTATGAGAAAGTAGTAGGATTAAAACTAAGTCCTAGGTTTAAAGCACTTCTGAGAATTTCCTGAAAAACCATGAAAGACAGCCTGCTGAGATCTGAAGGCTTGGTGCAATAAGAGGCAAATGGTGAAGAAGAAATTTTTTTAGTGTTCAGTTTTTTGAGACATTTTACTAATTTTGTTTGGAGCAATGCTCTCATGCTCCCAAAGTCCCAAATCAGTTCAGAAATGTCTGCTTGGGCAACCTTCAGTGAAGTGCTTCAGATCTGTTGACTATTCATTTAATGAGGGATACCAGGTACTTAGGGGGCCTATAATAGAACTGGCAATAAAGATGTTACTGTTTGAAAAAAAACAGCATGAATCCTTTCTATAACATTGATATAAAGTTCTAAGTGGCATCTGAGTCAATAAACAATGTGATGGTGCCCTGGTAACAGAGAAGTGGGCAGAGATTAATACAGTGTGGGTATGACCAAGTTCCTTAATCTATACCAGCCACATCACTGCTGTTGTTTGTCCCTGTATTTCATTGTTTTCAGGCTGGGGAGGGAACTCCAGCACCTCTCCTTGTGTACTGCCTTTGTTTCCCAAAGACCATATGGTGCAGGGCATGGGAATCATCACCACATTGCCTTTGTCTGGAGACCAGTTTCTGCTCATGTCAGTGGGAGCAGCAGAGTTTATTGATTTTTTGGATCAAGCTTTGAAAAGAACCATCATCAAAAGATATTTCCATTTGGAAAAAGAAAATCTGTCCATCTGGAAGGTAGAAAATGAGTCCAATGTTTCTGTCCAGTTCAAGCAAGGCTGGAGATAACAAATCATCTCATAAGAGAATTATTAATTTCAAATTACAATAATTTCTGAATATGTAAACCAAGTTCAGGTAACCCATAATCTGTTTGATACTAAATACTAGATAAGGAAATACAAAAACCATTTTCTTGTCCTTGTTCTTTATGTATTCATAGCTTCAAGCTCTCAAAGAGAATTGGTCACTAGCACTAGCTGCAGCAGACTTGCTGAAGTTACAGGAGGAAAAGAAAAATTAAGTCTAGACAGATAAGAGCAGGCTAATTATGCCATACTATTTTGTAGTACTGGTAAAGGGAGGAATACAAAGGCTGTGGAAAACACATTGACAAGCTAAATTTTTGGAGGAAAATGCTTAAAATTATGTAGTCATTACAAAATGAGGCTGCAGTCATAGATGCTTTGATAAAATGAAAGGAAACACTCCTATAAGAGAAGGCACTAACCCATGTGTAATACCTGAAAAATCTGTGTCACTATTTGTTGTGCAATATATATATGAAATAACTATACATGTACATCATTAGGCCAATGCTGCCTTTTTATATAATGTGCTCACAGCAGTTTTCATATGAGGTTAGAATGAGCATTGATGGACATTTAGCCAATTGGCTATAAAGCTATGTAACAGGTTAATAAAAGGATATAACTCTTTTGAAAACACTCCTACAGTGGGGGAAAATAGTATGTAGGATAGATTATCTCTCTTTTACCACAGACATCTCTATAAAATGCCTATTTTTTTCCTCCCAGTTTGAATAGCAAGTACTGCATTAATTGAAAGCTGAGGTCAGGAGTTTTTGATGTTCTTGGACTTCTTTAAACCTGCATACAATTATATTTCTTTGTTTGAGTAGGCCCATTGAGATGAATATCCATAATCATGGAGGAATACAGCTCTGGCCTTGAAACTGCTGCTAAGACAAATAGTTTGTTCTTTATTTCTGAATATCAGAACACAAAATGGTTATAATTTGCAAGCTAGTAACAAGATCTCTTCGCCAAGCAGTGAAAAATTAAATTGAATGTGGAGATGTGAAGTCAAGCAAGATCACAGAGTTTTTTGGTTTTTTTTTTTTTGGTTTTTTTTTTTTTTGTATGGTGGTAATTTTTTTCCTAAGGATTGAATCAACACAAATATCCAAATATTTACTATTTAATTACTTGCAGTTTAGGGGTAAATACATAGAGCTGTTTCAAAGTGATTTATCCCTCTCTTAAACTGCATACAATCCTCTGTTAAGTATGTTGATTTCCATTTTTATTTGCATGAAAGAAAAACAATTATTTGACATAATTACTGGCATGCTGTTGACAATTTGTCATTTGATTCAACCAACATTAATACTTTCAAGGGCAATTGTTGTGATATTCTTACCATCCCTGTAAACAGAAAAAGCTGATTTTTTTTTATTATTTTTTTTTCTTTCCCTGCACTGTTTTCCTACTTTCCTTTTCTTTCTGATAAATATTTCAGAGTTCTGTGCAAGGAGCTGATCTGTACATTAATTTACTTTCTTCTTCATTCACCTCAGTAGTACTGCAGAAATATTATCCACTCCAAACTAAAAGAAAAAAAAAAGAACTGGAAGGAAGTAACCAACTCTAAGACAAGCAATATTCAAATTCAGTTTAGCAGTGGCAGTTGTAATTGGTTTGAACAGTTGAAACACTTCCAAGCTTTTATACATAAAAGCTCAGATGGAAATGAAAGATCTGCAATTCAAGCTACTGAATCATCTGCTATGGTGCAGTTTAGACTGCAAAAAAGAAGCATCTGCTCTTATTTCCTGAATTCACTTTAAATATGTGAATTAAAATGTTTCCATGGCCTAAATGGTAAATAGTATGTTTTCAGTGTGCTTGTATGTCCTTTTGCTTAAGGAATCTCCTCAGAGCACACTACCACTAACTTTAGTGATTCACAAGTTTTGTCTGAATTGGTGGCTCAGTACTTGAGGAAATAATATTGTGTACACTGTACCTTAGCATACATTATTACTAAGAAAAGGAACCCTTCAAAAGCTTCAAAAGAGAGTTTAAATACCTCTTGTATTCTGCCACAATGTTGGTTTTAGTATAGGCAATTGCATTTTCTCGAGAATGGCTATACTCTATGTGATATTTTATTACTGACAACTGTTTCAGCATTTCAAATTTTTGATAAAATACAGCTTCTGATCCTGAAAGATGTAGGATACCCTCAATACATTGAATGGGAATAAAGAGTTTGAAGTTCCTTATAGATGTTTGGAATATTCATTCAGGCCTGCTACAAGTTAAAATCCATTCAGAACTTAATGCTGGAGTATACCAACACATGTAATTCTCTTCAAGTACAAACTTTATAGAAAAACAGCCAGGGTATAATAAATACTACCACAATGTTTTTCAAGCACTATACCGTACCATTAAGAACAGTATAAAGCCACATATTTAAGAGAGAATCTGTGAAAACAGGTTAGACATGTCCTGATTTTTCCTCCTTTTTAAGCCATTACTCTGCAATTTTAGGTCTTCCAGCATAAAGTATTAGATATGGTTACTGAGGTATTAAAGATTACGTGCACATATCATTAAAAGGCACTATTTTTACACTACTGTATGATGAAGAAAAATAAAACAATCTATAGTTCCTTCTGAAAAAAACCCCACCTTTAACTTTCTAATTAACATGAGTTAAAGGAACTATTTGTCAAATGATATAAAAGATCAGTTTATTTCCTCAGTCTTTTCAAGTGTAAATTTGAACTCCACCCACATGAAGTTTAACCAAGTCAAATTATTGAACTGCAAAGCAATAAGTTTGCTGTAAACCAACCCTGAATTTCTGGACTGAGTTTGAGTAGGTCTTTTTCTTATTAGTATTTCCTGCAAAAAGTAGGAAACATCACTTAAGGAGAAATTGGTTTAGGAACTGCTTTAGCTACCACAGTTCTACTGCTCTGTAAGGATGCTCTAGCTTTTTCTGAATTAAGTGTATCTCATATCTCCATCCTTTTCCTCAGACACAATACCTTAGGTGTTATCCTCAGAGTACTTGGCTGTGACAGAGCAGACCAGGGAAACACAGTTTGCATTTGTATCTATTCCTCCAGAGATAGCCATGGTCTGTGTACAGTATCCTAAATATGAGTCTGATAAGCTGGACCATATGAAAAGCCTAATGTTTAACATTTCAGTTAATCTGGCATGACTTGCCTTCTTCTGATGTCACCTTTTCAATATCTTTTTGTTAGTACTTATGAAGAGGAAATACTTACATTTCTAATAAATCAGAAAGCACCAAATGATACAGTTCTCAGAAAAAGAACATCTAAGGAGCATTACAAAATTTTCTTAATTAGCTTATTCTTTTGACTTCACTCGAAAATCCAAACTGTAGCTGGCTGAATATACATTTATTATCATTTTACAGAAAGAATAAATTTTTAAAAAATGTTTCCATTCCATATTATGATGAAATTGAGACCATTTCCAACTGAAAAACATGCCTAGTACTGCCGATTACAGATAGGGAAAAGAAATCCTTTTCTGTCTTTCCTTAAATATAGCAATGAACAACAAGAAGAATCCTGATTATTAGTCTTGTTCACTATTCTGACTATTCAAGAAATAGAAGTAGAGAAGGAAGAGGTTTTCTGTGTTATGCTCAGAAATTTCATTCTGTACAATGGAAAGAATTACATTTCCTTAAAACATTCCGTTTTTAACAAGAGCCTATTGCTAAATTAAAAGTGGCAAGTTGAAAAATTGCACACCAGAACTATACTAACTCAATATACTTTGTATGGCTCACACCCAAAATAAGGAAACATCACCCAGAAATATCTGCTTTTCCTCCCTTCATTCTGAATTCAAAATTATGTATTTATCTTCAGGATAAAACAAAAAAACAAACAAAATAAAACAAAATCTCCTATGAAGTGATTATTTTCACTCTACTCTTGACCTGTAAATTTGAAACATAGTACTTCTATACTAACAAGAATATTTGGAGGTGAGACAACTGATGAAAGCTTGTATGGCATCTGAAAAGTCAGCTCTATGGGTATCTCTTCAAATACCAACAACCAGTGCAGGTTCTTTTCCTTTACAAAAACCATTCCTTCTCAGCATGCAGTCTTCTGTGAACAGTCCTCTGATGTTCACTAACTCCTATATACCATAGCAATGGGCATTTTATGCAGTTTCAAAATCTTCTGGCTTTGAATCTTTTTTCATCCTTATCATCTACACCCTTTTCATCTACTCTCACTGTGAACTCATTGGTATGTGGGACAGTGGCTGCTGCATGAAGGTCACAGACAGAAAGCACACTTCAATAGACAGCATGTTGTTGAATTCTGGATGCAACTTTGCTCTAATACACTTATCATAATGAATGTTGGACAAATAACAAAGAAACTGCAGTTTACAAAGAACAATGGTTTTAGGAGAGGGGAAAGTAGGCAAATGGTGACTCTTAAAGGAAGAAGTTGCCATTCCTGACATTGGGATGGAAGAAAGAACCAGAGATGTGGGGAAAACCTCAGGAGGAAAAGCTTAATCTTAGAATATCACATGGAATGCTTGGATTCTCTACATGAGTGATAGAGATGCATTTCTCTCATCAGGCTACTTCATATTGTGTATAAGCCTGGAAACACCTATTGCTACTGCCATTTATTGATGTACTCCGAGTGGGGACTTTTTCTTGTTATCTCCTGGTTTAGAATCCAAATTTGTTTGTGAATCTTGTTATCTCCTGTTTGTGAATCCAAATAATTTCATGATGCCACTAAAAACTTTTTATACTAAATCTTCATTACTGATTTAGACAAAGAGATCGGGTGGACCTTTAGCAAATTTGCAGGTGACACCAAGCTGAGTGGTGCAGTTGACACACCTGAAGGACAGGATAACATCAAGAGGGACCTAAATGAGCTTGAGAAGTGAGGTATGGTAATCTCAGGAAGTTTAGCAAGAACAAGTGCAAGGTGAAGAACCTGAGCTGGGGCAACCTCCAGTATCAACACAGGCTGGGAGATGAACAGATTGAGAGCAGCTCTGCTGAGAAGGACCTGGGGTGCTGAGACACTGATGTGCACTTGAAGCAGTGACAGCATGGCCAGGAGGTTGGGAAAGGAGATACTAATCCTCTGTTTTTCTCTGGTGAGATCCCACCTGAAGTGCTACATCCAGCTCTTGGGTCCCAACACAGGAAATTATATCACCATAAAAAACAAGCCAGTCACATTAAAAACACTGTTCAAGGCTTTATCTATATAAACATAAAGAAACATTAATTAAAACTGTTTTAAAGAGCAAAAGCTTTCATTAATTTTTATGGGGATCGATGATTCTGCAGAAGTTTTTGAAGCTAAATTTTCTGTACATACACATATTTTACCAGCCTATATCTCACATCTGAACATATTGCACTAAAGAACTTGCTTCCCCAATACCACAGCACAGTTCAGTTTCTGAGTATCTCAGAAGGTTAAACTGGATTGAACAACATGTTCTGCGACAGCAAAAAAATGTTTAAGAAGCTGGTGATAAAATAATAATCTGGTGATAATGGTGATAAAATTTTCACAAGGATATTTCTTTGAAGAAATTATGTTTATAAATTTATAATTTTGTCATATACTATATATTAAGAAATTTTGTACATTAATATAAGAACCACAAATCTGGATATGTATTTATCATTCATTTCTGTCCTGGGCTACTGCACTTGAATCAGCCCTTGTCAAAAAAAAAAAAAGACACAAAGGAAAACAGTCCCATAAATATCTTGAAAATTTATCTTCTTCAGTTTTAATTTTCTTTCTACATACACCTTAAAATAAGCTGCTTCTTCATCTTGTGCCAGGTTTGATTTATGGCATTCAAAGCCCAAATACAAGAATAAAAGACATGAATACTTGTTATCTCCTAGTAAATTATAGGCTTTCACAAATTGGTATTTTATAGCCTGATGTTAAGGAATATAAATATGAAGCACACTATAAAAGCTTTGTCGTTATCACCCAAAGGACTTACAAAGATTGTTTCTAACAACTGCCAGATCTTTAACTAGCGGTCAAGTCAAATAACGCTGGAAGCCATGGGGAGGCCTTCGAGCTGCCGTGTAACAGGAAATTACTTTTTGCAGATTTCTCTGCAATAACAAAATGGCTTGAGTTTTAATTCTACATATGTGCATTTCTATGTAAGATGACATCAAGAGGAATTTGCGATATACCGCTGAATAGGATAGGGAGAAGAATCTCAAGGAAATTCTTTGGTGTCCTAACTAAATTTATTTGTTTGTTGGTCTTTCTCAGTGAGTGTCAGGAACATGTGAAAAGTATTTAAAAGGGAACAACAAACTGAAAAATTTGATAGCTTTTGTCAGGCTCATAAGTCCATTCTTAATGAAACGCTGGAAGAGGACCCAGCAGACCAAAAGACAGAAATAAGTGTTCAGATGGGGAAAGAAGAGACAGCAGTTCATGCTGATAAGGACCTCTCTATAAAACATTTCAGAGGCAAATTGCTTGCAATTCTTGTAATATTTATTCCCAGAAAATCTAGGTTTGCTAAAAGGATACAAGTGAGACTTTTGACAAGGATAGAATTGCCAGCAAAAAAACACATAGAATAAATCAGACACACAGATAATCTGGCTTTGAAATTTCGATTTACAGATTTCACATTCATAACAATACACACTAATAAATTTAACCTTGTTCTATTCTGTTTCAAATAAATGCACGCCCTGTTGGTTAATTGGTTTGACTTTATTAAAACTGTCTAATTGAGTATAGAACTGCTCAGAGGAAAGGTCACATACAGCAGGTTGCTCAGGGTTTTAACCAGCAGAGTTTTGAATATCTCCAAGCATGGAGAATCCAAATCTATGGACAATTCCTTTTCAACTGCATTCAGAAGTAAGTTTTTTAAATGTGTAAATAGATGTTATTGTATCTCAATTTGTGCCTGTTGCCCCTTGTTCTTTTCATTAATATCACTGAGAAGAAAGTTCAATCTTCTTTATTTACCCCATCAAAGATTTACATATCATGATGAGATCTCCTCTTGTTTTCTCCGTGATGATCAGTTTCATCTTTCTCAGACCCTTCTTGTGTGACAAATGCTCTGGTCCCTTATTACCTTTGTGGCCCTGTGCTGGACTTGCTATAGTAAGTTCATGCCTCTCCTGTAGCTGAGAGCCCATGAATTTACACAGCACCCCTAATGTGCCCTGAGCAGATGGGAGGGATCACCTCATTTGACCTGCTGGCAATGTTCTGCCTAAAGCAGGAACTGGTTCTAGATGAAGAATACTGAAAGGGTGCTGATTGAGTAAATTTTCCCATAAATTCAAAGCGAGGAAGAAGTGGAAAGCAGCCAAATTCTCTTTTTAGCATCTAGATTCAGTCAGGGGATCTGCAGCTTAAAATACTATATAGTTAGAAGGTATTATGGATCATTTATGAAATTAAACAGAATACCAGTAAAATATGTATCTTATTAACTGAATTGTTGATTTACTGTTCATGCTAGAAAGATGAAGGTGGTAATATTTATTACTGTCCCTGTAGGTCAAAAAAGGCTTTTGGAAGGTGTATCTTTTTTGGGTTTCAGGAATTTCCAGTTTTTGCCTGTTCTTCACAAGTTATCATTGAGAATACTCATATGTAAAAGGAAACACATTGTTTTGGAGGCATGCGCACCACAAGGTTTTTAATGTATGGCAGTGTTCCTATGGTCAGTCCCCTGTCCCTACTCTTTCAAGATTTGTGTTTGAACAGAATCTCTCACTTGTCTGCTTTGGGGTGACCATGCAATGTACATAAATTTTGACATTCAGGAAGCTTCCTAAATGTCACCTACATGAATTTATGTCATTGCAGGTGACTAAGTTAGCTGAAGTACACCCTTAGATCTGTCCTGAAATGAGTAATCAATTGTACTCACAAGCCCTTTTGTTTTACCTACACAGTTCTCCATTGTGGGGTTAACGCAAAACACACTCCATGATTACACATTTGGCAGTGTTGAAGTCCAATCTTCTTCACTGAAGTGATGACTGGAGTTATTTTCTTTAATTTTCTAAAATAATAGAGGAACATTATTACCATGAGCTCTTCCATTACTCAGAAAAGTGGTTTTCAATTAACATGACCTGGACTGACTAAGCAGGAAGTGAGATGTGTCGGTATAACTATGAAAATAACCCATATCGTTACTGTGTACTCTAAAAACAGAAAACATCTTACACAGTACAGTCAGTTACATCTTCACTAAGTGGGCAGATCTTGCTCATATGAAATGTAAACAGCATTCCCCTTGCACTCTTATACCAACTATTTTCACCCCTCTGCAGCGTAAACAGCAATAGGCAGGGTCTGCAAAAGAGCTGTTCCCCTGGGCTGTTTACCCACATGAGACTTGCAGAAGGTCAAACAGCTAGCTAAGCAGGAAAGCAATTGATCTCATCCAGGGTAGCTCCTTGAAAACTGTTCAGTTGAACACAAACATAATTAAAAAGTTATTTTTCTGTTTTGTAGCAGAGCCAATATATATTGAGAACGTGAATCCTTAGTGCTACATATCATGCGGCACATTATAAAACCAACCTCTTTTCCTGTTTCAAAAGACTGAAAAAAAGAATTATATTCCATTTTAAAGATGAAAAATTGAGATTCAGACTTGCTGAAAGAAATGGGGACATTCATAGGAGATCTGAAAATTGAATTCGGCCATTTTGCTTCCAGTTTAAGTCCCCATTATCATTACGCTAAAATACAAGAAAGTTCAGGGTATGGACTATAAAACTGAGTAAGATTTAAAACTTTTTCAGTCAGCTAATGAGCAATTTGATTAATGAGATTAAATCTTAGGAAAGATCTTAAAAAAATAAGTACTTGGGAGTTTATTATACTCTCTTTTTTGCATCGGTTTTCAGTCCAGTTTTCTAATTTTAGGTTCTTCATCAGCTCTTAGCAAAGTACAGAATTTTGTGTGAAATTAAGCTGCAAGTTTAGTTGAATCAATATTCAAAAAAGAAAAAAATTAAAAAAAAAATCAATTTCTTTTTAAAATTTATCTCTAAAATCATACCAAAAATATAACTGAACAGTTTAACACAAAAAAAAAAAAAAGAGAAACTGAGATAATGGCATTCATGAACTTACTTTGAACTCCTAAGCACCAATTTGGATTCTGTATTTGATTTGTATACTTAACAGGTTATTACCGCATTATGAAATAGGTCTGATGTTGTTTGTGTCTTCCCCCCTCTGCCCATAAAATTTGAAAAGTTAATTGTCAGCCTCTCCCTAAAAATGGAAGATTTTCACTTAATATATAGGGTGATTGATCAGACTGTGTTTGTGCTTAAAAAAGGATTTTCTTCTGCATAAGGAAGGAATTCTGTGCACACATGTTGATTTTAAACTTAATGCTCTGTGAACAGTGTTTCTAAAGTTATCTTCTACTTGAAGTGTTGGAAACTAAACATGGACAGAAACCTGCATAAGGTCTAAAGAGAAGCAATTTAAAAAGATAGGCAATACTTTATTTTCCAGGTCTTGAAATACAGCAGTGCATGAGCTGAACTCTCCCCACAAAGGTAAATTGTGGCAACTGTGGCATTACTGCAACCTCTTTTCCCAGCTCTATCGCTTTTGTCACCACTTCTGTCTGCCTCACTGTTCCTCTGATTGCTTGCATTTATGTTGGTGACAGGAGCAATGACAGCAGGCACAGCAGCAGGCAGCTTCAATCTGTGGGATAAATCTTCATTTTGTATATCTTTTGGACAAAGATTGTCTTTCATAGAATAGAATATGAGGAGTAGAATGATGCACAAGGTGGATACAGGATGATCGACACATACTCTACATAAATTCGTGGAAAGAAAGGGACCAAAGTGTAGCAGGAAATGTAGGTTACATCTGGCTTTTGTTTTCGGTTGTGGGTTTTTTGTTTGTTTTTGTTTTGTTTTGGGGTGTTTTTATTGTTGTATTTTTGGGAGGGAGGGGAGTGGAGTTTGTGTCTTTTTTGGGAGGGGGTTTTGTGTGATTTTTGGGGGGTTTTTTGGTAGGTATTTTTGGTGGTTTTTTTGTTGCTGTTGTTTTTTGGTTTTGTTTTTTTTTTTTTTCTTCGTGTTCAGACATTGAAACAATTATTACAACAATTCATTCTCAAGGATGTTAATGGCAAAGAGAAGAATATATTTATTTTGACTAAAACTATGAGCTCTTTAAGGGAAAGATAAAGGAAGAACCAACTGAGCTGCAACTTTGAAAAAAATATTTTCTTTTATTATTTTCCTGTGAATAGACTGAGGGAAGAAGAAAAGACAGAAAAGTAAAGAGAGAGTGAAAACCCAGAGCCACAGTCAGAACTTTCAGGGTTTCCCTTCAGAAAACATTTTCATTTTTCTGATCTTTTTTCCTTTTATTTGATGTGAGATAAGGAAATAGTATTTGCTGGAGGGTTCTATTTTGAATAACATAAAACCTCTTCAGTTGAAGCATCACATAGCAACAGAACTGTACTCCCATCTGAGTCCAACGGGTGACATTTCCTGATTTAGTTAATTGGTTTTCTTTCTCTTCTTTCTGTGTTCATGGGTAGCTGCCATTTATTATCTCTTATTTCCTCATACCCACTGTAACAACCTGTTTGTTAGAAATAATTTGCTCAAAAACAACCAAGCAAAGATGCATACAGAGTACAAATAAAAAGAAAAAAGAGGCTGAAGAGATTTACAGACAACTATAAACCCTTAAGATTAAACTGGTCTTTGAAACCCACCAGTAAAAAAAAAAAAAAAAAAAAAAAAAAAAGAAAAAAGAAAAAAAAAGTCACACGCTAATTCTAGCACTGCAAATTCTAAAGAGAACCATAACTGCTTGCACAGAACAGGGAATGCCTCTATCTCCCTATCCTTGGCATTGGCTCAGCTCATTTAGTCTTAGAATCAGAGTTTATGCTTTCAGCTGGTAGTTATAGAAAGTTTTTCCACCTCCACTTGAAAGCAGCCACACTGCTGTTAGCAATCAGAGGCAGCTGCTTCCTACCCTCGATAAGTACCTGTGCTGGTAATTATAGAGTTATTTCTCCTTTTCTTTCGGGAATTCATAGCTCCTCTTAAGCCACAGAAGAGGAAAAGAGAATTGTCTACAGAAAGGGGAAGAAGGAGGGAGTCACAGAGGGACAGATGAACACAAAAGACATTTGTAATTTCTAAGAGTTTGAAAGAACACAAATGGAAAAAAAAAGCTAAATAATGCTCAAGACAGAGAAGTTCCCATTTTAACAGAATCTGCTACCCACTGTAACTTCAGTGTTACATAATTCAGAAACAGAGTCTTTCTAAAGTTTACCAGGTGTAAACAAAATATAAGCACATTCACTACAGGTGACTATTAGAGAAAAAAATATTGAAATGGAACTTGGTAAAAAAGTAATAATAACCTGGACTGCCTTTGACTTTATTTTGCAATTTGTATAGCTTCAATATTACATGTTCCAGGCCCCATGCACAGTACAGGCCAACAACGCTTGTAATAAAGAACAAATCTTTTATTCGACCTAAGTAGTACAGCTGGGGAAAATACCTCAAAAATTAAACAAGCTTTTAGGTGCACAGGCTTTTCTTTAATCTGAAATACAGAGAACAGCTACAATTCTAGGGCACAATTTGCTAGAGTTAACAAATAATGTACTAACAAATTGCCCTCTGAGAGAAAAAGTAATTGGTACTTGCAAAATGAAAGAATTGTTTCAAGGAGAGGGAGCAAAAAAAAAAAAAA
>VXBR01006352.1:1324541-1359202 GCA_013400215.1 Cisticola juncidis | reverse complement strand
ATAGATAGATAGATAGATAAATAAATAAATAAATAAATATGGTATATAAAGCAGATGCACCACCATATAACTGACACTTATTCAAGATGTTTACCCTTCATTTCAAGTGTGTTCTATTGTTGAAAACTGAGACCATCAGGGATGTTTTATGGTGGGGTATTTTAGGGGTGTTTTTGTGTTCCTTATCACATATCACATCCAATCCTGCCATTTTTGGGAATGTGTTAGTCATGTTGCTTACATAATACACTACTGAAAGAATTAAATACTGCTGCCATTATCACAGTCTGTATAATTTTGAACAAAATCTTTAAGTTCTTTTGTCTTGCTTTTCTTTCCCAAGATATTGTACTCAGTTCTGTGACAATTCAGCCACAGGCCGTTTGGGGGAATGAAGTTAGCACATTATAGCTAATTTCCAGATGGACCAAACAATGGCAGCTGCAGCATCTGGTTTTGGCCAGAAGCCTAGGGTGTGAATGCAACCCACTCAGTATTTCATGCACAGTCAATGAATATCTCTCATCTTCTGATTACAATATACTGACTTGCAGTGGTTATTAGAGTGAGTTTCTACTAACAAGTGACAGAATCAGACAATCCTCACAACTCCTTCCTCTAATATTTAACTGCCTATTAAAAATGAAACCAAAACAGTGTAGTTAAAAAACTAATATTAATAATTACAGAAGAATATCATATTGGTCAGAGGTTCTACTGTGACTGCAGAAAAAATTGTAATCAGGGATCAGCTCTGAGCTTTGAAACAGCTGTGCACATCCGTAGTTATGTGAATTTATCAGCAATGGCAGGAGAAAAATACTGCTACAATCAATAAGAGACTTTTGATTCATTCAGGATACCATGGGGTAAGGCTCTGCTATGGTACACTTTTCTGTCTTCCATAGAGAACACAGTTTTCTGCAATCAGTTTATATTTTCTCTGTAGCAAACAGAAATGTAAATTAGATAAATTTTCACACAATTAATGAATACTTGTAAATGTTAAATATTAATGATTTTAATATACTTAAAATTTATTAAAATATCAAAAGATTACATGTCCTAAAATTTTACAGCAAAGTAATGTCCAAGAATCAAAGTGAATAAACTTGCTTTTACCAATACTCACTATTGAGAATAACAAAGACCAAAGTTCAAGCTGCTCAAACTATTAGATCTTTGTCATATAGGAAAGTCAAAATGCTGGTATGTTTTTTCCACCTTTCTCATTGTGGGAGTGTTTCATGTAAAAGTACATCCAGAAGAGGAGAGAAATAAAAATTATTTCAACCTCCACAAAATCAACAAAGCAGGAGTTTGAGATTTGTGGGGGAAATTAGGGTTATTGCTAGTAAAAAACTCTCTAGGCATAAAACTAGACACTGAGCAGTCCTGGGTAACAATTTGTACCTGCAAGTTCAACAAAATTTACCTTTAAACAGTAAGAGTATTAGAGCTCCTACCCTTTTCCAAAGCTAACGCTGGATACACATATGCACAGAAACTTTAAAATTTGTTGTTTCTTGATTCTGTAGGGAATATTTAACTAAGTTAAACAGAAGATGTTAATAAACCAGAGTTTCACTCTGCAAAGGGAACAGTTTTGAAAATCAGAGGGCATGCTAAGTTAGGCTTGAGATAATGATGGCTGTTAAGAAAAGCATATTTAAATAACTTAATCTGGGGATATTTAAAATTAGAGTTAATTATAGATCTATTGTGAAGACAGTATTGGGAAATGGTTTCTGAATATTATTTCAATAATATGTTATATTTTTCTGAAATTTTGAAGCTTCCCTCAGTTTTGGACCAGAATATTATTTAATTGAACTAGTACTCTAGCAAGAAATCTGGTTCAAAGAGTACAACCAATTGCTGCAGTATATTCAAAGAGCACAGACATTCTTTTGGAATAGGAGATTTTGCCAAGGAAATATTTTAGTTAAAGTACTGTGATGTTTTAGTTCTGTATTCACAAAGAGTTGGATAACTTACATTTTAATGTTCAAAAGAATAGATTACTGGACCAAAGGTTCGTTATTAAAAAAACCCAAAACAAACAAACAAACAAAAAGACAGCTCTTGATTTGACCATTCAATGACATTTTTGAGTATTCACCAATCCATGCCATTTACCAATACCATCTCAAAATCTCCAATGAACTTCTTTTGGGGATGTACATTACTAATCACAACATTTTTTAAATGATTTCTGATATCTACTTGAAGTGTGCAGGGAAGAAGAGGCTATTTTTAAGAAATACTCATCATTCATTAAAATGCAAAACTGATATTGTAGTCTGCATTTAATTGTCCTTATACTACATTGTTCAAATCAGAGATATATTAATGTATGGATTCAAACTATTCCATTGCACATGGCCCCTGTTTCAGTATTGATGATGATAAAAAATATCTAATAGTGATCAAAATTTAAAAAAAAAAAGCAACAATGGCATTTATAGGCTTGTAAGTGACAAAAGGAAGACTAGTGTGGTGGTGTGGACAGTTGGACTTTCCGTGTTTTTATGTTTGGACCCTCCTGAGAAAAAAGCTGGACAGTAAAAACAGGAGAAAGCATGTGCTCTGAAGGACTGTGGAAAGTAACAGAAGGACAGACGAGGGAGAAGATTTAAAGAGAAACTTAAGGAAGAAAGAGAGGCAGCAGAAAGAAGGTTAATAAAGAAGGGATTGTTGAGACAGGAAAAGGTTGAAGGACATGTGGGTGGTTTACTAAATGGGGTGGTTTTGGATTGGAAGGGATTGAAAAAAGGCAAAAAAGAATGGTGGGTCCAAAGCAGTCTGTTCTATGTACTTTTGTAAGTTCTGTGTGCTTAATCCCCTCATTGAAATGAATAAATTGCTACATCCTCCCTACAAGCTTCTATTCTTAGCCCACTTCAGTTACATGTTACTTTCCCCTTTTTCCCCCGCCACAGTGTCTTCCCTCCCTTACTCCCCAATTGGCCTAAAGATTGTAACCCCTCCCTTTGTCTCCTTAGTGATATGTTTTAATTGGTGGCCACAAAGAGGAACTCCCATGTCTCCTCCCCTTCCCCGAGATTTTATAAGCCTCTGTATCCCTGTGTTCTGGGTCCAGACCGACCTGGTCCCGGCAGAGTTGTGGAAGAATAAAGTTACTGTTTAACTGCCTGCCAGGCTGGACCCTCCTTTCCTCCTCTCTACGCTGTCGGACGATACATCTTATCACCGGTTAGCCTTCTCCCAGGGAAAAGAACCCACAAGGGCTGACTCCTCACTGCTGAGGGGCAGCTCTGACTCACGCTTGCTCCGGTGCCTGGGCTGGCTCGGGGTGAAGCCGAGAGGCTTCAGGTGTGGCACCGCGACAGACTAGGGAAAATGTGGACCCCCTTGGGAAGGAAATGGGGGACCTTCTTATCCAGGACATGGGGACAGCTAATGTACTCAATGACTTTTTAGCCTTCCACCAGCAAGATAAAAAAACCAAAGGCAAGGTCTGGGAAAAACAAAGAACTGCACATTGTAAGAGAAGATCAGGTTTGTGTCCTTCTTAGGAACCTGAATACGTACAAGTCCACAGGACTGGTGGATGAGGAGGCTGAGTCACTAACCATCATATATAAAAAATCATGGCTGTCTGTTCAACGTGTGACTGACAGCTCTCATTATCCACGGCTTCAGTTTAGAAATCAGCTAAAATGGTGCTTAAACCCTGAATATCAGATACTGTTAGACTAAATTGAAGACACAGATTATTGATGCTTTTTACACATTCTGAAGTTCCTTTTCGAAAAGATGCTAATGTATGTGTAGAAATTTGATTTGGAAAATGAGCTAAATTTTAATGAGTACAAATTCACATTATTTAAGGTACTTCCTAAATG
This sequence comes from Cisticola juncidis, assembly GCA_013400215.1. Lineage (NCBI taxonomy): Eukaryota > Metazoa > Chordata > Aves > Passeriformes > Cisticolidae > Cisticola > Cisticola juncidis. The sequence continues at coordinate 1,355,333 of VXBR01006352.1, read as the reverse complement.
CTGAGAGTATGAATAATGTTTGTAGATGAAGTAGCTATTTCACAATTACCCACTATAGTTTTTCCTTCCATTTATTATGAATGTCTAGCACTGACTACCATAGATGGTTCATTTGATTTCACCTAATGCAGTTACCATAATAAAGTATAAATCAAAAAAAAGTTGAAAAAAGGCCATAATAATTTGAAATTATATTATAAACACCTATAAGCATAACATATAAACTATGATTCTATTTAGTGTTTCATTAGCTTTATGATAATGTAGTGCCAGTGTAACTCTGTGGTTTTACTTAAAATATATATTTAATCAGAAAAATTCTGATCTCATAATGTATAAAAATGGATCTAGCCTTTTACTCTATAGTATGTATATTAGGCAACCACACTTGAAAACATGAACTTTTCAGTAACATAAATTGCTCGAATATTTTAAGCAGTGTGCTTTATTTTATGTGTGCCACATGTTGGAAGCCACATCAGCCAAACATTGATATGTCATTGAAAGACTATATAATGCATAATGAAAATAGCTTGTCTCTTATGTCAAAAATCCCATGACTATCAGATGAAAGTCAATTTGAGACTGCTTCAGCTCTGTTTATTGTAAAATAGCTGAAACTATAGCACAGTTAACATTATAGCAGCTACCCTCTTGGTGGTTCATGTTTATTATTTACAGGTGTTACATTTAAAAACAATCTGTTGCAAGATTATTGAATATTGTTTTATCTGATAAGAAAACCTCATATAGGAATTGCATTGATTTCTTTCAGCCTAGTTTAGGGTGAAACAAGGCATCATGATCTCTGCTTTTCCTTGGAGGTATTGCCCATTATTTTTTCAGTTACAAGCTCTTCCTTTGCCTGGTTTGGGTGAGGTGTTTCTTTCAGCCTGCTTACCTGTAAACCAATTTAATTGACAGACCCATTCTGCCTTAGCTCCATAAAGTAGACTATAATATATTTTTCCTTCCTACTGCAGAGAAAAAAAAATGAAAAAAGTATTCTGCTCAAGTATACTTTGCCCTAGAGGAAAATTTGCAAATATATTTAATGACTCTGTTTATCGCTTTTCCTAACGCACATGGAAAACAACGTGATTTCTCTTCCAAGTTTCTTTTCCATTTTTTTTTTATTATGTAAATGGAAAAATTGTTCTTTGATGAGAAATAGAAACACAACTGAAGCTGAGCCAGTAAAACTGCATAGAAGAATGAGATCCTATACACTGTAATGAAGATTAACAGTAAAGGGTCATTGAATTTTCCTCCTTTTGAGACAAACACTAATAAAGGAGACAACCACTGTTTAAAAAATGCATTTGCATTAGTACATGAAGTTACTAATTACAAAACAATATATTAGAAAGCTGTTAATTCAATTTTTTTTTGTGAAAAATCAAGTTTTCTGCATAAAATCAAGTGATTGTTTACATTTGCAATGCACTTTCATATTAAATGTGATACTGATAATGGCAAATGAGTTTAGAGCTACATCAAACAAAATCAAATTTGAAGGCCACATATACAAATCATATTTTAACTGATTTCCTCTTTTATTGAAAGGCCAATCCACTTTACATGTTAAGTACACTCAGCATTTGCTCAATATCTTGTATCATTGGAGAAAAGCAGCTGATTTGAGAATCTGGATTGAACCTAAATGAAAACCAAAGTCTCCTTATTAAGACAGGCTTTATGAATACATCAGCATAGAACAACCTTAAACACATTGAGCTGGATCCTCAGCTCACATATACTGTCAGGAATTGTTGAGAGGCAACACAGATTGCCACTGGTGTAAGAAAAAAAAAGTGGAGCAATAAAGGAACTGTACACTGATCATATGGCATAAAAACAAAAGGCAGCTCAGCCTGCAGATGACAGGGAAATTACTCTTGCTTAAAGAAACAGCTGAAGAAGAGGAAAAAGAACATACATCTGCAGTAGAGAAAAATAAAACCTAAACCCAGCACTAGCTGAAATTAGACTGGACAACAAGGATGGGTATCCAGTTGCCAAAATCATACCATAAAATTGTATAGAACCAGATTAATTATAAAATCATTGGGAATCAAGAATATTAAATAATTCTAGAGTAAACATAACTGATGATTACTAGAGATAGAATATCTGTATGGGGCTATATAAATTTTTTGCAAATACGTTTACTGTATTTGCCCAGGATAATCCTTGATGTTCTGCTTACATTAAATTAAATCCAAATATTCAGTTGCCATAACAACATAATGTATTAGTTCTCTAGTTTATTTTTGATCATTTGACTACAGGATTGTTTGCTAGGATCTTTGTGACTTAAGACTTGAATGTTCCTCAGTATTACTCAAATAGAGACTCCACATAGTTTTTTAGTTTTCCTAATATTTTATGCTTTTCTCCTTAGAGGAGCAAGACAAGCTTAAAGAATCTGATATTTAAATAACAAAACCAAAAGAAAATATTGTGATTTTTTTTTTGGTAGAATCACGAAAAATATCACAAAATAAAACTAGATTGATATGTTTAATTTTTTTAAATGTTTTTATTGGCAATATTAGATGACACCATCACATTTCTTCTATCCAACACCCACCCTTCAACCCTTGAATAATATTATCTATTTAAGAGCCCTATTCTTAAATACCTCTCTTAAGTAAAGTAGTGCCTGTATCATTTTTTGAATTGTTATCCTTTCAGAGTTCTGTGTTCTGAGGGCTGCATTTCAGTTCCCGCATGGTAAAACCAAACCTGTGTTTAAAAAATGCAAAGCTAAACACATCCTCTGACAATCTAGATAACTTTTTTCCAAGAGGAGAGGATATCCCTTTTAATATGTCTGTTCCCAGGGGGAAACACAAAAGGAGGCAAATGTGACAGCTGTGAATTTCTGTCTATGTGTCCTGTCTAATGAAAAGTAGATTCCACAAGAAAGGACACCTTCTACATAAGTGAGGCTAAATTTGTATGTCCATAGCAATGGGAAATAAGACTGCTTACAAAGGCTGGGACTAACACTGATCAATTGCTAATGGTAGCCACAGGTACACCAGCTGCCCAGGGACTACTCATTAATGCATTAGTATAAAGTTAATTATAAAAGAGTTCAGACAGAAGGGGTCTTAACTTTCCGCTGATTCATCAAGTATCTGTTTACTGAAGGATCAGTAAATAATGTAAATTATCTAAATAGTCATAAGTTTACATTCAAAGATTATATTCTGTCTCTTGGTATGGTGTAGTTTATCCTCTGAACCATGCTCTTGTCATCTATATTAGATGCCAAAGCAAACCATGTACAAGTAGATTTAACAGTAGCAGACTTAGGGATGGCATGGAAAATATGATTGCCAAAGTTGCTAGAGGGAGTAGACCAAGACATATGGGTAAAAGTGGATTTTAACAAAATAAAAAACAAAAAAAACAAACTAAAATACACATTCATTGAATGTGTGTGAAAACACATTCAATTAAGAGATAGAGGGAAAAAACAAAAATAAATAATAAAAAATAAATAATTCAGTATTTGGGCAAGGAGGTCTATGTTAGTTCTTGAAGTTTGCCTTTTTTTTTTCTTTTTCAGTTTTATGCTTTTAGTTGTCGTATTTCCTTGTTATCTGTTTCATACCATGAGTTTTCATGCTTCTCTCTTGCTTTTAAGTCACAATAAAACTGGTAAAATACCAGCCTAAAAAAGATTCACATTCATGGAGCAACCAAACATAAAGAAAATTATCAGATGTTGAATCAGATACTGAGTGATGTAGTCTTTCAAAGGCGTTACCTAAGCCTAAGTGGAAAATTGTGTATGATTGAAATTTCTGAGCTAACCCAAACCTCGGCTTGTTCATGTGGCTCAATCCTGTGGCCTCTAGACAGGACTTTTTCAAATCTTACAAGCAGTAAAACCCCATTAGTCCAGCTCACAGGCTTAGCCATAATATAACCTTAGCAGTTCCACAGACTGTTTAATTGTGCTCATCATGTGAAACAGATGTACCTTAAAAGGTGCAAAGAACATGAACATTAAATGATAAAGAGAAAAAGGGAATCATTCATATTTAATACATGGAGAGAAATTTCTTCAATCATTTATGCATGGTATTCCAGGTAGTTTCCCATTAAAACATGTGGGGGAAACTTTACAATACATTTTGCCATTTGGGGGATTATCCATAAGTATTTTCAATTCATGTTCATGTGTTACATTAAAGGCCTGGAAAAAGCTTCAGTGCTTAAGAGAAGATTCTGATATTAATAAGGAAAAGAGGAAAAAAATACATAAACATTGTTTCTATTGACAGGGTTTTGTGCACTAAATTTGTTAGCTGTCATAGTGCAAAATTAAATCATGAACCTTTAAAAAACAGTAAAAACATCAATTTTGTGTGAGGAGCTTGGATAATTCTAGTATCATGCTGTGTAAAACTCTAAAAACCTTAATCAGAAATTAGGAATTTGGAGTATGCATTTAAATAACAAACTAAAAGCACTTATCTATTTTTTAATTAAAGAGTTTTGTGTGTGACAGGGTAAAAGTGAATTGCTGGGCTGGCCAAGTTGATGGAAAGGCACAATATTCAGTGATGGTGACCAGGGAGGGCAGGGGGAACAAGTGACAACTGAGCTCAGCTCAGAAGATGAGGAGCTAAGTAAAACCTGTTTGCTCATATATTCAACATTAAGACAAATCCCAAAAAATTTCAAGGCAGTGACAAAAGAATTAGTTTGCAATTTTTGAGGATAGTGACAAAGGAATTAGTTTTTAAGTGTTCTTGTTTAAATGTAATACGTTTATTTAGCTGTCAAGGGCTCTGGAACGACACTGTTTCTAAAAAAGAGGAAGTTGAACAAAACCATTAATGGGAAGATAAATTGGCAATACATGTTACCATGCTAATGCTTCTGAAAACCAACTACAAATGTATGAAATATGACCATGTCACTGTTAGAATTACATAAAGTTTTCTATTAGTTCATCTAGAAAACGTAGAAAGCAACCCTGCACCAGAAAATTTCTGCATGCTGATGATACATGGGAAAAGTATTCTCCACTCTGCAATATTCTCTGGCAACATAAAGAATAATCATTTTCTACCTTATGAGCAAAGGGAATTCAGCAGATTGCAGAACAACAAAAGTTATTATTCAGCACATTTGAACAAAAACATTACAGTAACTTCAAGTTATCCATTAAATAAGAGGAAGCAAAAAACAAGTAAATTGCTTTTTCTTGGATCTCTGGCTTTGAAGTTGCTTATTTTGTGCAACAAAAACACCTAGAAAGGATTTTTAGTAATCGCTGAATCAGAGACAAGCTGGGACTGGAAACCAAACTCAATTCCAACATTTCTATGTGCCCTGCTTGATAAGATTCAATCTGTGGGACTCACATTTTTGACTTCACGACAGCGTGCTCAGAGGAATGATCACCAGATTTATTTATTTTTTTTCTCTAATGAAATGTGGTTATGAACTCTCCAAATTGAAAGATAGAACCCAGATCTCTTATTTGACAGATGTCTCAAGAGTTTTATCAGAGCCTGATGGATTCACCTCTCATTTCTACTTCATATTCAAAGATTAATCCTATATCTGTCTTTTAAACATAATTAGAGTAAACTGTAGGAAAGGATTCCAGGAGCATTTCCTTCCTATCATTTGCTCAAATAACTACAAGCATGATGGGGACATGAGTTTAGTGCCATTCCTCTTGTCCATGTTTTCATTTGACTTCCTGAATCCCTCTGCTCAGGGAGAGTTCTAATAGATTAACCTTTAAAACAAGAGTTCTAATAGATTGACTTTGTCATAGAATCAGAGAATGTTTTGGGTTGGAAGGGACATTAAAGTTCTAGTTCCATCCCCTCTGCCATGGGCAGGGTCACTTTCCTCTAGATCAGGCTGCTCAGAGCTGCATCCAGCCTGGCCTTGAGCACTTCCAGGGATGGGATGCTATGCTAACTTCTCAGACAGCCCATTCTGGTGCTACAACACCCTCAGACTGAAAAAATTCTTAATATCTAATCTAAAGCTCTTCCTGTTCAAAATAATTCCCCTTGCCCTTTCACTACATGCTCTTGTAAAAAGTCTGTCCCTTTCTTCTTTGTGGGTTCCCTTCAGTTACTGGAAGGCCACAATTTGGTGGCCTTCCCTGACCCTGAAGCCTTCTCTTTTCCAGATGAACAAATCCAGTTCTATCAGATTTTTCTAATAGGAGAGGTGCTCCATCCCTCTTATCATCTTGGTGGTTTCCTCTCACTTCAACAGGTTGGTATCCTTCATGTACAGGGAACCCTAAAACCTTTTAACAACCCAGCCTTAACTCTCCTAACCTTCTGTGGCAACTGTAAACAGGGAAGGTGGTGATCAGGTTGGAATAGTTTCTCCATCCCTCAGGTACTACATATTTTAATACATCAATATTACTAATCTTCCATAAAGCCTTTTTATAAAACCCTTTTCACCTTATATCTCTTCTGCTTTGCAACAGTTCTTACTGGCCATTATGCATCTATATGCACAAGTTATGCTCTAACTAGAACTGCAGAGATAACTCTATACTTCTTTCTTCTACTCTTAAAGTTTTAATTTTGCAAAATTTAAGCACACCAAGCTCAAATATTTTTTTTCCTTTTCTTTTTTTTTTCTTCCTACCAGTCCTATATCAGCAGAAGAGCTTGTTTAACATTACAAACATGATTCTTACATGCAATAATTGTGTGGCTCAGTCCCCTAGTATAATTTATTTAACAAGTCATTATTCTATCCTGACTCTAAATGACAATCTATTCCTGTAAGTATTTTCCTAATGATTTCAGTTAAGGATTATTAGCCCTTTTTTCCCTAAAGCATTCAGCTGGAGTTCTCAAGGGCCATGGTATTGACATTCTATAGTTGTGAAAGGCAGAGACAAGCAATTATCCAATTCCAAAAATTTAATGATACTCAGGTGAATTACAAACCACTTTCTGATTTGCCCATTATATTATACACAGGCCTATGTGTTGTAGTTTCTATGCTTTAGAAAACAATATTTTAGGGTTGTTTTTTTTTTTTTTCAAATTAGATTATTTTAATTTTTATGTTTTTTACTACTTGCACCAAAGAAAATCTTTGTCATTTTCTCAGTATACCTTCCTAGTCTATAGAGTACTGTGCTACTTTAAAATCCTGTGTTACTTTCTCATCTAGTTCCAGTGCTCTCAGAGATTTAGAATGTGCTTGATTATTTAAACTATTAGCAATTTTTCATCATTGCTTAGGGATGGTTTTATTTTAAACTGACAAATTTCCTATCAGTTGGCATCAGTGCTAAAAACAAAACCAAAATGCTTTCATTTCTCCTAATTAAATAATAATAATAAAAAGAATGAATGTAGAATTCAGAAGTTAACAGCAATTAAGTTGATCTTTGTTTAGATGAAAGTTTCCTGATTGCAGCAATGAGGTGATATCAACATTTGGAATTTTATAAAGGGTAGAAAGTCACTTTGCTTTTTTTATGGAAAGTACACACATGTACACACAAATTTATAAGGAATTTAGTTTGAGAGCAACCCATGATGTTTCAAGGCTGCCTAAAATTGGAGATTTCTTTTTTTTATATAATAATAAGTCTTATTTGTGTAAAAGGAATGGATTTTAAGTATGTTTGTTTAACCCCACTGTTAAAAAAAAATGCAGCTATGAATGAGAAGATTACAAGTGAAAAAGGGCAAGGACAGGTGGCACCTGGGATTATCAGCCTTGATATCTACTCACACACCGTACAGTTTTATCCCTCATACAATACCTTTGGACATTCAGTCACTTGAAGTTGAAGGCACTGAGGGTTATTTTGGCTGTCAGCTTTAAGTAACAGCCAACTCCCTGCTCCCTTTCTGTTTAGCATATGCTTCACAAACAAGGAGGATCACACTGTTACAAAATGTTAGGCTGTAGTGATGGGCATAATGACCTTTATAGTGTGTCACATTCTGCAGAAAGGCATCTGTGGTGATAGGTTAGATTGTATTTTCCTTTCTGACAGTGCCACTCTATGCAGGAGACCTTTTTTTTTTACAATTGCTGAGATTGCCTGGGAAATTGGATTCCTATTTACAAGCACTCTTTTGATTTTTTTCATTCTAATTATCAGCAATATATTGGAGTTTATACTTCATGTGCTGCCCTGTAGGTTCCTGCAAATATCAAGTATTTTGCTGATTGTGTAACTATTGATATCTGTAATGCAAGATACATTTTTGAACACTGGACTATTACAAGTACCATTATTATTTAAAAGCACAGGCTTTTCCCCAAGCATTTACCACTAGTTTTATGTGGTACAGTATGTTTTCCAGGAGCTCTAGTTTTCCAGGAAGGCTTTGGACAGAACACCATGTTAAACACAGAAACTTCAATTTACGAGGAAAATATTTCAAAGTGTTCAAACTGAAATTCTAGATTTCATATTACAGATGACAGTCTATGCTTACATACTCCATGTTAATGCATATCTTCTATATTTCCAGGGTTTTCCAACATAAGGAATACCGTTACCCAACTCATAATACCCAACTCATAATACCCAGGAATAAAAAAATCCTTGAACAGTGTAAACAATCTGTTTAAACATTTCAGAAATTCAATAAGAACACAAATTAAAGAGAACATAGAGTTTATGTCCTCTAATAGTATAAGAGAATTCTGGGGTTTGATAGCCCTTAACTTATCTTCACAGATCTTTTTCTACCAGCTCCTTTTCCTTTTTGCTGTCAGGGTATATTCCTGAGCAACCTGACCTGTCATTATCCCTACTTGGAGCAGGGGGTGGACCAGAACTCAGAAAACCTCTCTGCCCCTGTTGCCACAGCAGAAAAAAAAAATCCTGACAGTTTTTCTAGGACATTTGCTTGGTGTTTCAAAAATTACAAGCTGCTCATATATAATGCTCTCAGTGTGAACAGTGAATTCTTAGAGGTACAACATTTTAGCTGTACTGAATGTGTTTCCTTTTAACATTCCAGTAGTTTTCCAAAAAGGCTTAGAGAGCTGGTTAGAGATCACCAGCCAGCCCCATTCCCCCTGATGGCACTACACCCTAAAGGGAGGCTCTGGGCAATTGGCTGTCTTCTGCTCCCCTCATGGTAAGATCAAATTCCTCAAGTAATCCCTCACTTTCCTACTCTACATTAGTATAGTATATTGGGATAAATAGGCACTGTTGAGTTGAATATGGGAGATCCAGATTTGCTGTAGTGCAATATATTTGACTGAACTTGCTCTTCTACTTCCCACATTTTCACCAGATCAAACATGCTCTCTGCATATCTTATCAATAACAATCTTATTTCAACAAGAAATTATTCCTCTGCTACAAAAAAATCTCACCAATTACGTGCCCCTGTAAAAAGTTTTTCCAAGTAGATAATATTTTTCTTTCTCCTCATCTTCTAATTTTTTTCCCTCTGATGTAGCATTTGATTTCTTTACAACCAATTGATACTATCTTTAAGAAAAGAAAATAAGCATATTTCATAGGACTCACTCTTTTACTCCCTGTAAGATATCAACACTAACTGAAGCAATTGTGGCAGTATTTCTTCTGGTTTCTTCAGAGATTGCTGTGATGCGTTTCATCCAAATTTATGCTCATATTCCAATTTATTCAGCTTTTCTTTCACATTTCTACTTCAAATATCACTTTTTTCCCCTTTAACTATTAGATTACATACCACTAAATTGAGAAATAGCCTTAATCAAGACATTTCCCAAGGAATGGAATTAAGCCTAATGATACTTATCAGCAAGAAGTGCAGCTTAATTGGGATGGTAATTTGCTTAACTGGGATGCCTGTAGGTTATTTACTGTAATCAGATAAGGACATCTGATCCTTATTTTCCCAAGAAGGTTATCAAAATGTTAGTTCGAGAAAGATGTTGTAATTTTATCTATGTAATATTTCAAGAGTGATACCCTCATTTGAGTTGTTCAGCTGTTTGCAGCTGCACTGTATCCTTATTCACCACACAGGCTGTAGCACAGATATCCTCCTTTCAGGCACAGGGGCCAAGGAGTGACATCCTAAGTGTTCCCTGCCCCTTAGGGCAGAACACAGAGCTAGTTATGAATGAACTAGGGGACTTGCTTATTCATCACAGCAAGATCACATAACCAGGACTGGACTCATAGTTAAATAATGGCTAATAACAACTACAGAGTAGCCAATTCCAGCAAAAAATTGTTCTTGTGAGGTTCTTGAGGATGTACACATACAACAAGAACTTGTGCCACAGTGATTTTATAACTGCAAATGCTCTCTCTGAACTATTTAGGAGGCTACAGCCTCTGGGATGGCTATATTAAAAGACTGCTCAGTAAGGTGTTTCAATATGCTACTTTATTTCACTATGTTTTAGCTCACTTGGTCAAATATAACAAAAGTTGAACTGCTGACAAGACAATAGAATTTTCAGCTCCTTAATGAGATAATAGTTTTGAGATGGGTAGGGAAACAGAAAGATTCTTCAGACTCAAAATAGCATTTTTCTAATTATACTTCATCACAGCATTATGCAGATGAAAGTATTCAGACTCTCAGTACTAGACATAATGGAACCAATCATGCAAAGCATCACTTTCAAGACAGAGGTTGTTACAATTAGGACTAAAACTGACAAAATCCACCCCCTGATTATTTTTTTTTCTTTTTCATTATCAACAATTTTCCTTCAAGTTGGGTGCAGCAGAGCTTTAAAACTTATAGCTAATGGACAACCCATTTTTGATTGTTCTCTTCCTGAAATTCACTGTTACTCTTTCCACTCAGTTGAATCTCATGCTTTGCTTGAAGGTCAGGGGTTTACTCCTTCAAAGATCTTAGAAAGCAATCATTCTTTTTTTTTTTGCTTTTCATTCTCCAGTAGACATTTCTGCTTTCTGCTTCATTGTACTGGACTGTGCTGAGCCCAAGAACCGTTTGCAGACCTTGTCTGAAATTTTGGTAAAAAAGAAAATATTATACTGAATATTTCTGCAAAGCTACCTTTCTTGTTCTTCATTTTTTTCAGCTACTGATGTAGAAAGGAACACTTTTAAATTAATAAATTCACAACAATCTGCATGATCACTACAGTTTCTTGGATAAGGGAAAGATAATATTAAACTATAAGAGTGGTCTTATAGCTATTTTGTAGCTTCTCAGATTGCTTTGACTCAGTGATCCCATCCCAGAAATAACTCCCAGACTTCATATGTTTGTTGCAGGACCATATTAGGAGACAAGAAACAGGCAAGAGAATGCATAAATATGCAGTGAACTTCAAAGAAGCATTTATATACTCAATCATACAGATATTTTTTCTGGTCTTACTTCTGCTGACATCATATGAGGTAATATTTTCCAGCTGACTCATTTTTTTCCAAATAAAACAAAGTATTTCTGTTAAACAGTTCCATTTTACCAACATATTTGACTTAGATTTCTAGGGCAGTTGAATAAAGAACAACTTCCATCTATTTTGGCATGCTTGGAGAGGTTGATCAAGCTTTTGAAATGGCTCTGTATAGCAGGGGTCATAATGAGCCCTTTTAGCAGCCTCCAGAGACACACTACTATGTGCAGCAATACTGTACAGCTTCTACAGAATATTCCTAGACATCAATCTTTTGACAGATATTTGTAAAAAACCCAAAGCTTTTCAAGGCAGCATGCAGTCTGTTCCCTGACCCAGATCCATTAGTGTGTTTTAGACTGGTGATGATGACAAAGGCTGTAAAGCTCTGGCAGTTCTTTTCCAGGACTTTAATGCTGCTGACACTATTGGAGCTGACTCGAATTCCCTGTTCCTATGTCAGGGCTCTGCTCTTGCTCTTTGCAAAATCTCCAAGATCCTACTGTCAGATTTATGTTTCCAGTCAAAAACATGAATAGTCTCTAAAATCTAAAATGGAAACATGGATATACAGTGAGTGGTATAGCTAGTGAGAAAAAACAGTGAGTTCTTTTGAGCCTAACTAAGCTTGTCTCACCTTTAAATTCCCTGTGGGAGCCATTGGAACCACATTCACAGAGAATGGATACTTCTTGCTCTACACTGTAATCAGCCATCCTTCTTAACTGGTAACAACATGCTATTCACAGTAATTCTATTTAGGATTTTTTCAGTGTCCCCCCACTGTGTAATCCGGATGAAGAGACAAATATTATTTCTTGATCCAAGATCTCTTCATCTCTTTATTCCTGGAAGCATGAGATTATGATGATGAATGAAATTGTCTTTGCTTTCCTTGTTTTTTACATAATATTCAACCTGCATTGTCTGACATTCACAATTTAGCAGAATTTTACATTTAAGAAAATATATCAAGACCTCATTGTTCTTTTTTCCCCAAAAAAAAAGAGTTAAAATAACTTTGTGGTTCTTCTTTCTGTGAAAGAAAAACAAATTCTTTTCCTATTATGAGTTTAGACAACCTGTAGCTACTTAAATAAGAGGTGTTTCTTCAGAATACTTGAAAAGATTTTTCTGACTATAAAGATTTTATTTATAGCTGGTTTTGCACTTAAGTGATGTTGAATTTATACATAAATAAAAGCAGTCTCTAAGACTAAATTCTTCAGCCCATTAAATCCTTACATATTTAAAGTATTAGGATGCATAATCTTCCTGTGACCTTGATGCAGAATTAATTACTAGCTGGTGAAACAATAAAAACCTTATATTTAATTCCACAAGTAGGAATAACTTTCATTTTCAGTGCAGAAGTGCAGGATTTATTATTACATCTGATTAAATAATTTGCCCTTGAAAAATAGTGTAAAAATGTGGTACTTGAGGACACAAAAAATTCTTAATTTTGTGCCAAATTTGCAAATAAATTTAGCTTAAAAAAATCTGCTCTTTCATCCAAGCAAACATTTCATTTGGAAATAAAGATTAAAATAATTTAAAAAGAAAAACACTTAGAAAATTCCAAAAGCCAAAATCAAATGGTTTAGAGTGAATGTCATTTTGACCCAGCAACTTAACCCTAAACTGTACAAATGACAAACTATTTTGTATTTTTAAAAACTCTTAGATCTGGCTTGACAATAAGCTAAGCATTCATCTTGCTTTGTTTGGTTTTGTTTTGTTTTTATGTAACATATCATTTAGCTAGGAGACAGGACAGTATTTTTATTAAAGGAATGATGTCCGAATGTCACAAATTTCTCTTATCATTTAGCTCTATTTTTTTTTTTTTTTTTTTTTTTTTTTTTTTTTTTTTTTTTTTTTTTTTTTTTTTNTTTTTTTTTGCTTTTTAGTTTTGAACAAGCCAAAATAAAAAGGAAGACAATAAATATAGTGCTGTCACAGAGATGTCCAGCATAACATACATGTAACAATTTGGGGATTTTAGTCTCTTTTAACAATTGAATTACAAAATCTCAGGGATACTGAGTGCACGTAATTATATTCATGCAGTCCTATAGGGAAAATCTATAGGGAAAATCACAGGTAACTAAAGTTTTGCTATGGTAATTGCAGTGCCTCCCACTTTCAGCATACTTTGATCTCGGTGCTTACTGAAAGTCATGCACATAGGGGTTGCTCAATGGATCTTAAACACTTTGCAGTGACTCTTAAACCAAATTGTTTACTTTCTAAACGAAACAAACCCTCAATTTCAGTTTTCCTTAATTCACCAGAATGTGATTTGCAACAAGTTAGGAACTGTCATGCTAACCTCTGAGCAGTGCTAGCAGATGTGCTAGCAGTCAATAGAGTGAGATAATCTAAAGGGGTTCTGAAAGCTAGAAAGCTGCAAAGAATAACTTTTCCCAGCTAAGTTATTCCCAGAACAATTCAGCCTTTACACAGTAATTCAATGCATACTGAGGAAACAAGTCTCACTTACATCATTAGCAATGATCTAAACACAAACTGAGATACAATTACTAATTCATTACTCATTAATATTTAATAATGACTTAATTATCATTGAGGTAAATTATTTTTCATTGAATCTCACACAAGCTTGTAAAGTTCAGGCATTTTTCCTCTTTGAGCTCTTATGGTAGTATCCTTTGGACAATGCCTACTCCTTTGCTTAAACCTAGGATTGTTCTGAAAACATCCTCATCCAGTTCAAAAGTGACTATTATAAAATGCGTTATTGAGTCATGAAAATGTACTTGGTGTTACGCTGGGCTGAGCAGCTCAGAACGGCAGAAACCTTCCCTAAAGGAAACCGAGTCAACATTAAAGGACAATCATACATTTTCCCTAGGCAGCATTCCTAACTACACAAAATAAGATATTAATGTTATTAAAATCACAGTGTAATAGCTCACCTAAATGTTTCACCTAAAAATCACTTTCCATAGCTAAACCCACCATCTCAGTAATGGTCTCTAACTGCGTTTGCATCTGTTTGCAATTCCTAACCTGTGGGCCTACAATGATTGTATTCCAAAGTAGCACCTTGGCACTCCGAGATGCCATCCAGGTCAAGCAATGCTTTTCCCTTGCCCTTCTAAAGCAGCATTTGAAAAGATGTCAATTATACGTTTTATTAGTTATTTCAAACCTCGTCTGATACACCCATTTCCATCTGATTAAATTAACCTCCTTAAATCCTGATAAGCATAATTTGTATGTTAAGATTTTTGCACTGTACAACTGCATTTTAATATCCGTGTGATCAAGAGGACGTTACAAACAAATGTTCTTTCAATATATAAATGAATAAATTTCATGATTTAGCTCCCTTTAGAAGACTGAAATATTTGAACACTAGAATTCCTACTAGACAGAATTTTAGCTTTAAGTGGTTTCTCAGTAGTAATTCTCTTTTCAGTTGTCACTCTTGAAATAATGTAGTACTGCAAACACTTTTTTCTGGATTATTAAAAATAACTACAAATTAAAAAACCCAAAATATGTGATGCTTATCCTTCCAACCCTTTAAATAAATAAATTTTGGTAATAACAAAAAAATGAAAAATTAAACCCTTACTCTCTCAAATCTTGGAAAACATATCCTTTTATTTAGTGTTTTCTTTTGAGAAGCACTTTTATGCTGATTATGTAAGTAAATGAACTTTAGGACATGAAACTTTTAGGACAGAAAATAAAAAATAATGTATTATCAAAAATATGTGCATTAGAATCATAACGGGATAAAATACAGCAAGCATATGAAAGCTCCTTTGGATTTATTTCTGAAAATTTTCCGTAGGCAGAGCCATAAAAAGGAGAAGGACTGATACTATAGCTCAAGCTCTTTTAGGTTTTTTACGGTGGGCTTTTTTGCTTCTAGCAGGTCAGGAGTCTCTTGTGGAAACAAAAACATCTTGTCAAATGTTCAACTTGTTAGTGGCCTAAAATTCAGCTAAATATTACTTAATTGAAGTAAAATGATCCTCTTCCAAATTAAACTTTATGTAATCAACATACTTTACTCTCCTAATAGAGAAAACTTTAAAATGTTCTCCTATTATACCTCAGTAGTTGATGGGCACAACAAGTGTTTTAAGAAAACACTTTTTGTACTAAAATTGTCTTTGAGATGTACAGTATATGCCTGGAAACCTTAACCAAAATGATACATGCCTGAGAGACTATAGTCATAGAAATGCTCTGGTCAGTTTATTCTGGCTTTGAATTTCTCTGAGAGGCAAAAATGTTGACTATTTAAAACAATTTTAAATTACTTTTCACTCGTGACATTAACCTCCTTTCCTACACAAATACAAATCTCTCATAGACATATAGAGGATCATTAACCTTCTGAAAAAATGTTTTCCAATAACTGAAGAACAAATTTAAAAAGTCAAAAGTCTGCGCAATTTTCTGACTGAAACTAGAAAACAGCTTTGAGTTCAGGATAATCTGACCTCTTTCAAAGCCTATAAAGCAAGGGAAGAGTTCTGACAAGAAAAGCTCTAAATAACAAAGTCGATGGGAATAGATCCTTCAAATGCATCCTTCCTCTCTTATGCCCAGAGAGGAATCTTTTCAATGCCCCACAAGTCACTTATGACTCATTGGGGCAGAAAGCAAGAATGGCACCTGAAAACAAGACCCCAAGTTTATCTAGTGGGAACATGAAAAACAAGAATTCCAATATGCTAACCTCTGCTGCAAAGATGAAATAATGTCACAATCTTTTTGTGTCTCAGATCTGCACAGGTCTTCTCCTCATGCCTGGTAAAGGTCTGCTGATCACTGCCCTTGAGTTCCTCCTGGAGTTCACAGTGGAGAGCAGCACAGCTTCAAAGGGAGATGTGGAGAGCTTCCCTCACAATGGCAAATTCCTCATAACTAACATGTTCTCCAGATAAGTGGGAAGTCATTTGGGAATACTTCAGGATAGAGGTGAATAACCATCTGGGATTCCAATGTCCCAAATGCTGAGACCCCCACAGTTATTTGTATAAAAAGACCACCAGTTTTTCCTCTGGTTTTTGAGCTTAGACATTCACATTCAGATGGAGGTTAAGGGATTCTAAACTCTACATATTTTCTTCTGGAGCCCTGTCTTGAGCAGCTTGTATCATATCACATCACAGATTTCCAGACTGAATTAGTTGGGCCAGGGAAACCAAGCACGTTGCTTAACAGAACAGAGGCCTGATGCAGGAAACAGGATTAGCTGCCACTGCTTAAAATGCCAGACTTTTTCCATGGGCAATTCTGATTTGCCTGATGAATCAGGTATTATTAATTGAGCAAGGGAAGTCGATAAGTTATTGTAGTATCACAGTCAGTCTGTGAGTTGATGAGAATTGGGGTTGCTTAATTCCTAACATGATAAGGATTTTAAAAGTTAATGTGCAGCTTGTACTGAATAATAACAGGAAAATATTATAATGAATAGTTAATCATCACATAATTAAATTTTCAGGATACAAGGGCTACTAAGCAATTAAGCAAATATTCTGTACTTAAGGGCATAATTAAAGGGCCTTCCTGCTTCCTGCATGTAACATAATTTCAAAAAGTTCACATTTCTCATGTTCATTTCTACCAGGAAATACCTGTGAGGCAGAGAACAGATTATGCAGCAACATTTCATTGTTTCCTCAAGCTGTCACAATTGAAAATAATGTTATAAACAATCCACTTAATAATCATTCATAAAGCAATTGTTTGTTAAGTCTAGCATATTAAGGGTCATTGCATTATAACTAGATTGCTGAAATAATAGAATGTGATCTTTACAACAGTTTGATACCTGTGAATGATTAATCACACCCTTCCATCTGTAGCTAATAAAATATAACTGGCACTCTGCTTTTGAACCTGCTAGCTGTAGAATTTATATGATGGATGTTGTCTAATGATAACAAATATGTATGCAAACATAGTAATATTTTAGGAAAAAAGTCAAGATTTATGGATCAAGGGTTTTTTGAATCTAGCATAATTTATCAGAATAAGTTCTTTTTTGGAAATCCACACAAGGACTCCTGGGATTAAGAACACTATAGTCAATTTCCACTTTTTGATTTTCAGTAGTATGAGTAAAATTAACATAAAAAGACATTTCAAATTAATTCAGTATAAATATATCAGTTGATTCAGACTCACACTTTTCTTCTTTCTCAATTTATCCTGCTATTTGAAACATTCTTGCCATCATGGCATCACAAACTGCTAGAAGCAACTTGAGACTTTTGCAAGAATTCAAAAAAAGCAACCACCTCCAATTCTGTAGTATATTTGTGTAGCTCTGTTTGTAGAGGCCCTATTTAAGTTGTTCAGTAGGATGCTATTACAGAGTATTGACTACTCTGGTTTGCATTAGAGACTCATTATTCCACTGGTCTCTACAACAATAACATCTATTCAATTTCTCCTAGGTATCTAACCACCCAACCAACCTTCTGTACATTCTCTGAGACATGTACATAAAATCTTCCTAAATTCTGTAGTGCTGTGAGTAATGAAAAATCTAATGTGGTTATGCTCCTTCTTTATGTGCTATCTTTAAAAAAAATTATTTACCTGTATCATGTCACGAAACAATGGCCAACTGAGAAAATGCAGGAATAAAGGCACCAGATTTTCACAGTTACTTTGTTCTATTTCTGACTGACATTTTGATGGATATTTCTTTGGGTTTGCTACTGGAAGGCAGGTAGGGCATGATTATTCTAATTTTAATGTGTAAAGTGGAAAATCAAAAGTCGCACAAAGAAAGAAGTTCTTCAGTATTCATAGTCAAAATCTCATGAACTGAGTGAGTCATCAGATTACTTTGCTATTTATCCTACCAGAACAGTTTATTTGGATGTCAGGAAAATCATCTCTAAGTCTCAGTCTACACTTTCTTACAGAGAACTGGTTGCACAGTTCTTCCCACCTACTCATACTCTACTGCAAGACTCAAAAAAATCCCAAAACAACGCAACAAAAAACCAAACCAAAACAAAACCACAAAAAACCCAAACAAGCAAAAACAAACAAACAACAAAAAACACCTACTCAAAAAAAAAAAAAAAAAAAAAAAAAAACAAAAAAAACCCAACCCAAAAAAAAAAAAAAAAAAAAAAAAAAAAGCCACCTCCACACTCCAGAAACCTCTATAATACCAACACTGTAAATCTGCTAGTGCTTTCCTGCCTCTCACTTTCTCTCTGGTTAAACACTCGTGTCATCACTAGCATACACCATCTCATCTCTTCATGAAGACAGCTGCCAAGAACTAAGCTGCTGAGACAGCAATCACTTTAACATAAACCAGGCAAACAAAAACCAAATAAAAGAGGTTACGCTTTTCTAGGGCTGATCTTCAAGTTCAAATCAGTGAAAAGTATGCATGCACTGGTGTTCAGTCTCAAGAAGAGAATTTAGCAGCAGACTGAAGCTATGTGTTATTGATATAAATTGTTTTTATTTAAAATATTAGGATCTTCTACAGTACACATTAGCATTTAATAGTCTACCACTTTTTTTATGAACAGAATGCTAATGTGGCAACACACCTACCTTCACTCCTTCATAATTTTCTGCATAAGAATTCTTATAAAGCAGAATAAATGCAACATAGCATTTGAAAATTTCTTGGAGGAGTTATTTGAAACTTATTACACAAATTCCTTGCTTACTCAAAATCAGCACAAGCATATTGATTTCATGGAGGTGCTTTTCATAAGCCAGCTGGACACCTTTCTGTTAGGACGCAAAAACGCTTTAAACAGCACATTTTCTGGGAAATTTTTGCTTCTTCAGAAAAAGTTCTGTTGGTGTTATCCAAGTAATCTCTGCAAAGGACTTTAAACTATTCTAAAAAACTTGGCTAAAAATTTGAAATCAATATACAGAAGACACTAAAATCCAAGGTCTCTTTTCATAAAATATTTCTTGAACCTCACTTTCTTAGCATCCCTGTCAGGTCATTCATTTCCAAGAAGCCCACTCAT
Organism: Cisticola juncidis; assembly: GCA_013400215.1. Lineage (NCBI taxonomy): Eukaryota > Metazoa > Chordata > Aves > Passeriformes > Cisticolidae > Cisticola > Cisticola juncidis. The sequence continues at coordinate 1,335,939 of VXBR01006352.1, read as the reverse complement.
ACTCCTCGAAATATTTTTCTTGAGCCTCTAAATTCTGAAACTGTACAGTTTCCAGGGAACTGTGTGTGCTCAGAATCCTGGTTTTATAACAACTAGTTCAGTTAAGAAATAAAAAATAAATATACTGTAATCCTTTTTGAATTCCTTTAAAATCTACAGTGGAAGGTAACATACGGTCAAGGCTTGCAGAAAGCCATATACATGATCTATTGGATTCTAGTATCAAACAAGAACCTTAGAAATAGTTTTTTCTGCCCATGAAAACCCTATTCTATAATTAAGAAAATAAAAGCAAGAAGAAAGAAGAATATTTGTGTCCCTTATATGTGGGAACCTATTGTAGTATGCAAAAATGGCTCAGTCTCTTTTACAATCCATTGGAGTTTAAAAACAAAAAGGTGATAAGAGTGTGGAAATACAAATTGTTCTTTGGATACTCCTCTACATGTGTCATTCATTTTTCCTGACAATAATGAATCTACAAAGTAGTAACTTAAAGGAGTGATATGGATACTCCTAAAAAAATTCGTTTTCATGGGTGTACGTCTTGTCAGCTGAAAAATCTGATTTCTGTATTTGAATGAAAACAAACCTTAAATCTTGACAAATTTTGTAAACCTTTCATTTTTTTAGTCAGTCTTGGGTATACAATTAACATCAATATATTCATGATTTTATGCAATATCCAACATTGTTGATACTGAGTATTAAAGGATTTTCAAATCTAATGCACATATGAATCTTAAAATCAATGAAGAGAAGGTAAATTTATATAGGAATAAGATAGCACAGAGGGTTATAAATTCTCCACCATCTGAAGTCTGTATACTAAAGAAAGAGTAATTTCTAAAGCCCTTTCCAACCACAATTACTACCAGAATTCATCATATTTGAAGTAAGCACATGAACGGGATTGGAATGAATTATAAACAGATGTGTAAGGATGCCAAAACATTCCTTCCTTCCTTTCATCTCCCCACAGATACCTGGAAGGCTGACTGAAGTCACTCTCACTGTTCCAACTAACAGAAGAGGTATCTGAGTGTTAAGTACCTGAATAATAAGAAGAAGGAAGAAAGAATGCACTATAGAATTGTTTTCTCCTTTTTTCTCCTTGCTTTTGTGAATCACCTTGATGTTGCATAAACATCTTTTTTATTCAATGAGTCGCAAAAGAGCCAGGGGATTCCTCTTCACAGACTTTCATTTATCTTTGTATCTGCAGTTTTTGGTCTCAGAAATACAATACAGAAAGTCTGAAATATGAGCATGAATAATAGCAGCAACAACGTACCCAAAACATAAACTACTTGGGCATCTTTGTGAAAAAATGTCAATTAAACAAGATACTATCAGTACTTGCCTTATGATGTAGAGTTCCCTTCTGATTATATACTATGCTATAAGAAAAATTAATACATGTTCAGAGTGTGTTTGGATTTTGTTCTCCCAATTATTTCTTCCCCAGCTGTATGATTCTATTATTGGATTTCTCTCTTTTTTGTTCACTCCTGAGTTTCCATCTAAGACATTTGCTAAATACTGCTAACATTCTTTTAGGTGAAACTGAGAGTTCCCTTTATAAGAAGTATTGCTCAGCCTTGTCTTGTAACTTACTGGAGTAAATGTTGAAGGAATTTAATATTTACTTAATGCCAATTTTAATGCTGGCATACACTATTTTGGAAATATAACCTAAGGATAATTTATCAAATAAAATATTCAGTGGAAGAGGTAATACTTTCTAATCCAGGTCGATAATGTTTTTAGTTTATGATTCTGAAAAAGGTTAATATAATTTATGCCAGACAACAGAGCTTGTTCAGCTCCTTTGATATTATTTTTTGTTTTCAATGATATAACAAAAATTATTAAGTCCACATAATATTCATAAGTCTTCTCACATTAGGGATATAACTACTCAGTAAAATAGAACATAAATGAATATGACCTTTTTTTTCTAGATCATATTTGTGTAAGTTTGTCTTTCAGATGCTCACTTTAATTATGTGTTATGTAGAGTCATGAGTGTGATTATTGGAATATAGATTCGAGTGTGGTACCATTACCAAAAGACTGTCACAGTCCTTGGATACCTGAACAAGGGAAATATTAATTAAACATGAATCAGAATTTTTTTCCATTTATTTTTAGGGTTTCCAAGAACATTTTGCAAATGGTTTAAAAAGAGTAATGAAAAAAAATTGGAGGCAGTTCAGCAACAAGGATGTGGAATGATGAATAGACAGTAAAACATGGTGTTAATACCCATTCAATAAAATTCACCCCAAAATCAGTGTAGTTTATCACATTGTAATTAAGTAGCTAATTAATCACCCCTTATTTATGGCTTAATTCAATCAGATGCAATGCTTGATGGTGAAAGTTGGGTAGATTCTTACAAATGATTGAAAATACTTTTTTTGAGTCGTGGTAAATTGCTGGTAGCATTTTAATGTTTCTGTTAAAAATAGTTGAAGTTTTTGAATTCTTGGGAACTTGTTTTAGTCAGTTTGGTTTCCAAGTGCAGGTTCATTAGGTCTGATAGGAGTGGATTGAGGTCCTATGAGCTATGTTTGCATTGGTGACCATGCTACTCCTCTGGACTTCTGGTTGGTGTCTCTGCAGAGAGACTGTGAAATCAGTTCCCTGAGATGTAATTTTACAACTCTGCTAATGATGAATGACCACAGAAAACTGATGGCTTAGTTTTGTGTTCCCCCTCATATGCAAGCCTGCTCTGCTTGAAAGTATGCCTAGTTTTGATTGTAATTTCTTTAAGGCCTGCCCCTATTTTCCCTTGTCAAGGAGAGCTAATCTAGCCTCATAATTGAATATGCTTGTTACACTACTTGTACTGTTAATCTAAACATCCCTAGGCAGAATCTCCATATCTTCCTGCACTCTTTTGCTTTTAACAAATAAAAAGATATACAAAAATAATTTTAAAATTTATTCAGGTCCAGTTCACTGAATGATAGCTGGGTTTTTTATGTTTACTGACTTGGAAGAATTTTCTATTATATTGTAATAAAGGCAATTACAGTCTCTTTGTATAAGAATCTGGAGGCTAACATCCACAATTGGTAGTTACTGAAAGGAGAGAAGAGCACAAAATATACTTGCAGAGTGAGTTAAGTGCTTCTCATACATGCAGAGCAAAGAGAAAAAGCCAGAAAGAGCATTAAGCAGTGTTAATAATGCAAGAACTTCAACTTCAGATTTAGAGGCTCAGCTCTGAAAATCTAAAGTCTACAAACTTTTTTTTTTTATTATTATTTGGTAAAATGAAGCATTCCAGAACAACAAAGGTGATTTTCATCAAGCATAGAGTTGCAGGCACAAGAAAACTGGGAACCTTGCATCTGATTGTGTTCTGAATAAAAGCATTTACCAGGCAGATTTTTTTTTCAGGAATAAGACCTGTCAAATGTAATCAGAAATTGGTCTTTTAAACTGAGGATTTAGAATGTTATAATTATCTAAAAGAACTGGCAAACTTGGGCTTGATGAAATTACTGATCAAAAGTAATCTCAGAGGTTTTGAAACTTTGTTCTTTTTCTGAAATCTTAGAGATTTATTATTTAAAACAATTATTTTTCCACATCTGTCTCAGTTTTTGTTACTTTTGTTAAATTATTTCTAGATTACTTGCGAATTCTTTTATTGCCACAAAAGCTAAAATCAGTTTTTATATATATAATCCCAAACCAATCCATCCACAAATTTATGTCTAAAACTTATCCTTTTTATTTACTTTTATATTTATCTTGTTTTTTGTCTCATAAATGAATACACAGATATCCCTAATGCAATCAAAATTAGAAGTTGCATCTGCTATATTATTTGGGGAAGTAATTTTCTATCTTTTTGACACATTTGCCATCAACAGAACAAGTTTGGTGGTTTTTTTTTGGTTTTGTTTGTTTGTTTGTTTTTTTGGTTGGTTGGTTTGTTTTGTTTTGGAGGGCAGGGATTCTGCTGTTATGGAAGCATTCTTTCATATAGGTTGGCTTTGGAAAAAAGACAGATAAAAAGTACAGTGCGGAAATTGAAGAATTCCTCTCTCCAAAACACCAAAGCTCTGCAGCAGTCAAGCACCATCATCCACTTCAGAGTGAGTTGTAGGAAGCTGAACTCAGTCCAAGGCACCCTTGAAGGCCATCACCGAGAGCTCCCTGATATTCAACTTCAAAGCTCTGGAGCTCTGGAAAGTAGATCAGACCTGGATTTCCCACTGAACAGCTTCCAGTGGACTCCTTCAATCTTTTTTTCTGCTTCCAGAATTCTGTCCTCAGTCTCTTCACATCTTATATTGTAAGTAAAGTCAAGCACAGAAAATCTGTCTTCTGCAGAACAAGGAGAAAAGAACATTATATAAACAAGAAGACAGGCTCTACTAGCACCCTCTCAGCTTGGAATACTTCAATACTCAAAAGATACACTTGATCTAATCAAAGTCTAGTTCTTTTAGAGGTAAGCCTTCATTCCAAAAAGGTTTAGATATTTTTTTAAGCTATCACAATTCTCTTTAAAAATTTATGGACCTATAAATTAGTTATAAATTAGTTATAAATTCCAGCCATCTTGTCAGGGATAGGGACACTTTCCAGAAGACCAGGTTGCTCAAAGCCCCATCCAACCTGGCCTTGAACAGTTCCAGGGATGGGACATCCACAACTTCTCTGGGTAACTTGTTCCAGTTCCTCAACACACTCATAGTGAAGAATTTCTTGTAATGATTTCTTATATAAACCCACCCTCTTTCAACTTAAAGCCATGTCTCCTTGCCTATTACTACACACCCTTGTAAAAAGTCCCACTGCAGCTCTCTTGTAGACCCTTTTAAAGTGCTGGAAGGCTGCAGTGAGGTTACCCCAGAGCCTTCTCTTCTTCAGAGTGAGCAACCCCAACTTTCTCAGCCTGTCTTCATGTGAGAGGTACTCCAGCCCTTGGTTCATCTCTGTTCATCTTTGTGACCTCCTCTGGACTCACATCAACAGGTTTGTGTCCTTCCTATGTTTGGGACTCCAGAACTAAACAAACTACTCTATGTGGAGCCCATCCATCAAATTCATGTCTCTACAGCTGAAAGACAAGGATGTCATGCTGGACAGTATCAAATGTTTTGCACAAGTGCAGGGAGATGATGTCAGTTGCACTTTCCTTATCTACCAATGCTTTAACACCATCATAGTAGGTGACCAAATTTTTCAGGAGCTATTTGCCCCTAGTGAAGCCATGTTGGCTGTCACCAATCACCTCATTATTTACCATAATAAATGGTCTATTCCTGTAGCAGATCCCCACTATAGCATTGCCTGTCCCTACTCTCCTTTTTATCCTGACCCATACACTCTTGGCTGATTCCTCTTCCCTCCACAGACAGAGCTCCTTGCACTCCAGCTGGTCATGGACATGGAGGGCAACATCACCTTTTTCCTTATTTTGCCTGTCCTTCCTTGTATCCTTCCACTCTAACAATCTAGTCAGAGGAACAATCTCACTATATCTCCATGATATTAATAAGATTAAAGCCCTGCAGACATGCACCTCTCTAATTTCTGGGTTTTGCTATGAGCTTGCATAGAGGCACTTAAATTGGGGCTAAAGTGAAGGTGACTTAGCGGCTGCAATTCCTTTATACTGCTCTTCAGGTGCTTTTCTGCTGACCTGTGGCTTCCCTCTGCAACCTCTATGCACCTATTGCAGGCCTTGGCATCCAGCTCTTAGGAGCAGGACAGACTGAGGAGTAGACAGATTGCTCCTTCCTTGGCCTCTAGTTTAAAGCCTTCTCCACCATCTTGGCAAGCCTATGACCAAAGATGTTCCTCTCCTTCTCTGACAGATGGACTCCATCAGCTCCCAGTAGACCACATTTTTCAAGGTGAGTGGCACAGTCTAACTAGAAAAATCCCTGGCTGTGGCTCCAAGTCTGTAACAATTTGTTGATTCTGCAGATTTCACTGATCTTATCCAAGCCTTTTTCTTTGGGAGGACTGAGGAAAAGCTAACCTGTGCTCCAAATTCCCTCACTGCGACTCCCAAAGCTCTGTAATCCTTCTTTATACTCAATCTGCTTGCGCCTGTACTGCTGGTGCCCACATGAGCAGCAGATAACAAGTCAGTGGGCTGAGAGAAAGAAGTTTATTGTCAGCCAACAGATCAAATGTCAATGTCTGCTTTTCCCTTTCCTCAGCTAGAAGGTGTAGTGGACACTGAACCAGGGGTAAATATTTTTGAATGTTGGGACACAGACAGCACGCAGAGTTACAGGCTTGCACTTAACAGATTTATTTCTGGCTGTGATTACATCAGTTGAGTAAATACAGAAGTATTTCAAATATGTGATAAATAACATCATAAATAATTAACACATTTTGCCCAGTGTAAAAATGAGATGTTTCTGTACTAACTGGGAAATTAAAACTAGTTTCCTAGTTAAAACTAGCTGTTCCTCTGCTCAGGAACGTTAGAGGGACCATGAAGAAGAACACCCTTGGCTGAGACACAGGCATCTGGCAGGCTGCCAGGTAGGAGGTGTAAAGCAGTATCACCCACATGGTCCAATGACAGAAACAATTCCTCCCACTTTCTAGACGGTGCCTTAGGCTCTGACAGCACAAGATAACCTTAGTTAAAGGCAAAATTTCAGCAAAATGAATGTAACTTCATGCAGACAAACCTGAGGTGGCCCATCTATGCTTTACCTTTTGTATGCAATTTAACAGTCTGTCTAGCATCACTCCACAGTGCAGCTCATTTCCTGAATCATGAACCAGAGTCATGAGAACAGTTACTGATTTCAGTTCCCAGACCTGGAAATCATAGCAAAGCAAGTAATTTGATCTGATTTTCCTTTGTGCCCTGTGTTTCTATGATTTATCACATAAACTACTCAAACACTCTGTAAAATCTCTTAGACACAAGCATACAGCTGTTTTGATGAAAATAGAAGACAACTGAAAGGAGCAAAGCTATCAGAAATTAGCATGCCTTTTGACAGCAGTATTCTGTCCAAGGTTTTATTTGTTCAAGCCTTTTGCTCTACATACTCATTTCTCCTAATCCAAGTTCTAGAAAAATCCAACTGACCTCTTCTTTTTTTTTTTTTTTTTTTTTTTTTTTTTTTTTTTTTTTTTTTTTTTTTTTTTTGGTAGTCATTAAGTAATAATATCATATCTGATCCTGCAAGGCAGATGAGTTGAACTCAAGACGTGTGTGCTTCTCTATGATGACTAAGAAGGGATTTTATAAAATTAGCTCAGATGCAGACATGTATATTGTAGGCATGTAATCTTATGTAAGAATTCTTGTGTTATTCCTCTGAATGTGTCAGACATGCATAAGGTTCAGGTAAGAAACGCAGAAACGCAATTATTTCTTAACTATCAAAAATATCACCTCTGTGGAGTGTTCCTGGGCTTTGGGTGTAGAAGGAATTCAGGACAGAAATTTAGTTCTAAATTAAATGCAATGTTTCCTTTTTGTTTTACTTCTAATTTGTTGTGGTGAGTTTTGGTTAAGCTGTTTTGGAGTTATGTATCCCAAAGTAAGTATCTCCTCCCCATCTCTTTGTCCACCTTTCCTCTGACCCTGCCCTATGTTATAGAAAAATCCCTGTCCATCTGTCCTGAGACAAGACAAATCACCTGCTTGTTCCATATCCCGCACCCCTTGATTTAAAAGTACACGTGGGCTTTGTCTCATCCTCTTTTCTGTCCCCCCCCACTTGGGGAATAAAAGTCTCTGAGAAATCACACTGAAAAGAGCCTTCTCTAGTCTTTTCTCTGAAGCCTCGACACAGCAACACCTGCTGCCATAGAAGAACAGCCTTGTTCTGCTCCGTTACCTGAATCTGCTGGCAGATTTGGGAATAGCTCCTGGCACAGCCAGGACACAGAGCTAGCTGAGGTTCTACTGGCTGGTGTCACTAAGTGTTCGGCACAGTCAAGAGATGGGTGTTCCTCCAGAGAACACAGAGTATAGTTTGCATTATTTACTGCTGAAGTAGGCTGAAATTCCTGACACAGAAGCTATCATATTTGGATTTTTAGAACCCAGCTTTAAAGTGGTGGTTTGATGGTTTACAGGTACAAACTATAGATAGCTTGCTGGATTACATGGAGAAGTAATGGGCAGAAGAGGCGAAAATTATTCTGCACAAAGCTCAATGGTTCTGCTTGATTTATCTTCCTGGTCAGGATGAGCTTACAAATTTAGCTTCAAAAAAGTCTTTTGCTTCATTCTTTACTCCCTCCATATCATACTCCCCAATTTCATTTCATATCAGTGATGTTCAGATCTGGAAGAGACAATCACTGTATGCAAGTTCAGCACTATATATAACATCCACTTTTTTTAACTGCAGAGTAAGTGTTCTTTTAGAAAGTCTTAGCAAAACATTACTCTCATGTGTGTTTGTGGTGTATCTTACTCTAATCCAACCCAAGCCAAACAAAAAAAGTTAGTATTTTCTCCTGGCATTTTTTTTAAATTTCAAATGTTCCTTGATGTTTTTATTATTTATCTTTATAACAGAAAAAACCCCAACCTTACAAGTATTCTGTGTATAACCATCCTCATATAACAAACACTATAAGTATCTTGATGTATTCTACACAGGGGATTATTTCCATCTTTACTATATTTTTATTTTAGAACAGCTCCAGTGAAATCCTAAACTTTTAATTTAATAGTTATATAGCTGTTGGGGTTTTTTTTTTAATATGATAAACTATAATCTTAATTGATATTTTATTTGAACTATCCACATGATGTAGCAAAGAAGTGACTGCAAAAATTATTCCTTAAGCAAATAAAATATTTATTTACTCTCAGAGTTGTATCTTTCTCTTACACTAATAGCAGGAATCATCCCTCTTATTGTTGTTTGGTTTTTAATACTCTCAGTAAAAATGTAGTGTTTTTGAAGAAACAAGAATTTTCCTCAAATCACCCATTAGTAGAATTGTTAATTGATTTGTTCCTTGTCTATATTTCTCCACTGAAATTTCTCAGTATTAAAGAGCTCGTTCTACCAATATTAGTCAGGAAAGTCCTGCAAATTAAGAATGATGGCTTTTTTTGAACTTCGTTTACAACACCATGATTAAATGTCAGCCTCATTAGTATAGGAGTATTTTCACTGTTTCAGTTATTGCAGCAGCACTGAAGATTGATAGGGGAAGCAGATCACTGTAGACAACAATTTAATTTCATCTGTACAATCTGAATAAAAATCAACTGTTCTGGTATAAATGAATGAAGTTATAACAATAATAATTATTGATGGATTCATATAGAAAAATACAAGGACCAAGACAAGTTTGATTCACAAAATGAGTTTTTATGCATGCCATCTGAAAAAAAAAATGTGTGTTGTTCTTCTTGCAATTACATTTTAATTTGGAAGTTGTTGAAATATGAAGAGTCACTGAGACATCATGAAGATGAAATCACATTTTCACAGGAACAGCAGAGTAATTCCTATCCTGCCATGATGGAGAGATGCTTTTCAAATATTTGTTAGTGGATGAGTAATTGCTATGTAATGATTGAAGCTTACACAAGAAATCACAATTACCTGTCATTAGTATTTCATTGCAGCCCCTGACTGCAAGTAGTTTTGGACAAGAGCCCCCTCTTCTATACAAAACCCAAACTCTCATAGTAAAAAGGAGGCAAAACTGTAACAGTAGTAAATGTGAATCTAAATAATTTCATTAACACATTTGTGAGAAGATTTAAGGTATTATTTCAAAAGTAGCTAAACTAAATGTGAACTCTGAATTTCAAAGGTGTATGCTTGTTTCTGTTCCTTTCTTATTTAAGAACAAACATCATTGTTTTGACCAAGCTAAACACGTCAGCAAAATGAAGAGGTTGTTCCTCTTATAGCATTAAAAGTTATTGTGTATAGAGCTTTGATATTTTGGGTTTTATTATTTTAGGTGCATCTGAATAAATGCATAATGATTCTACAACCATTTCTTTTCTAGATTCAATATTTTCATGGAATGCTCATCAAATGAATTTTAAATTTGCCTCCAAGCTCTGTCTTACTTTCAATTCCCTAATTTGAAGCTAGACTTTGTTGGTCTAGCAGTTCAAAATACTGTTGGAGATTCTCAGATTTAGTAAGTTTATCAAATATGTATGTCAAGAAATCTGGAATGATGATCACACTGAAAATCAGCCATTTTCTCTCAGTAATTTTAGAGCTAAATCTTCTTCATGTTTTATATTTATATCATATTTCATAGTTATTAAATGTCCTATTTTGATTGATCCATTTTCCCTTGTCTCATTGGTATAGTGGCATTTCATTATTCCCTCTAATTCACCAGCTGAATCATATTCAGAATCACATTGGGAGTGTTTGAATCATGCATCAGAAACCTGAAAAAAAAGATAGTAACTTTTTATAGCATGTTCTCAAGCTGATTAATCTACTTTGAACAGGATAGGTGTACCCAGAATTTGGGCATACAACAAGGCTGCAAGATAAAATGACCCTAGGGAGTTTTTGGGTTGTGTTTGGTAGAACATTTGCAAGTAACTCTACTTTAGGGTCTTGATAGCAATTCAAACATTTATTCAAATATTGAACAGGTCCCAAGACTACAATGAAGGTAAGATTGTGCCTTCATATTTGTTTATTTTCCATTCCAATGAACTAAGAGCTTTTCTTTATTTCTCACAATGAAATGAGCAAACAGGTACCATGTGAAGAAGAAAAATTTAGGACAGAGGAGAAGATCTTATTTCTTAAGAGCCTTGTTTTAGTTTTTAGAAGAAAAAGAATAAAACTCAATGTTCTTTGTTGCATAGAGTATAAAAAGTCATGCACACTATCTCATGGTGTTTCATAAAACTGAAGACGTTAATTGTCTGTTTGTGAATGAAAGACTTTTATTTTTTAGTATTGTGTACATATATTCTAATAAGCATGCATTTTGGTAAGAGTTTTTGTTTTTATTGGCTTAGAGAATACTGTAAACAGAATTTTTAAATCTTATATACTGTGTTTTTTATCTAAGTTAACTGCTTTCTTTTTCCATACTGAGAACAAAACCTTTTCAAATCAAAAAAGAATGTCCCTTTTCAAGATTTTATTGTGAGTGTTCCTCTTGAGAGTGTTTATGTGAGTAAAAATGCAGTGGCTGTTCCAAAGAACTGGTACACTCATATGCTGAGAGTCAGGTATGTGTTAGTGTTTCCTTACCATATTTCACCTCTGAATGAGAGTTAAAAGGAGAATCTGCCTGCATTTTGCCTCTCCCCCCCAAAAAACCAAAAACAAACAAAAAAACCCAACCCCAAAAGACATAAATCGAGCCAAGTGTTCACCTTTCTACCCTGGAGGAAAAAAAAAAAAAACCAACAACAAAAAAA
>VXBR01006352.1:1311868-1324488 GCA_013400215.1 Cisticola juncidis | reverse complement strand
AAAGAAAGAAAAAGAAAAAGAAGCAAACCAACAAAAATCCCAAACCCCAAAACCTTTTCCCCAGTGCTTTCCATTAATATTATCCTCCAAATTCAAAATAAAACCCCAGCCAAACCCATAAAGAAATGAATACACAGGTCAAGGCTGTTATGTTTAATTTCTCTAGAACTGTGGAAAATAAAGCTAGGGGTAATTATCAAACTTCATGCTGTTTACAACCTGTATCACCTAAAAAATTGGCACATACAAATTGGTTTTGATAGTGAAATTATACAGCAAACAAATACACATCCATGAAAGAGAACACACATCTCAGTCTTAATCTGTTGAAATCCTATATGTTCCCAAAGCACTAAAAAATAAAGAGATCTATAACAATAGAATATAATACTGTAGATGTCTACATTCCTCTTGCATAATACTTCAAAGTAAATTTCTGCAGCTAAACTGCTGCAGAGACATTTAATACATCCTTAAAATATTGAAAGAGGCAAAGAAAATGCATACAATGCTGTCCAGAAACTGGATGTGTCCAAGACTTTGGTCATGATTAGGGTGCCCCACTTCATCACAGGACATTAGACTTCAATGTCCTCATCTGAATAATGTGATTTAAATGAAACTAGAATTACATATGGCTTTTCATCTGTATTGTTCAATTGTTAACTCATGAAAAACCATCACTATAATTAGATGAATTAACTGACCCTGAACCAATACTACAGGAGCCTGTTTTGATATTTGAAGAAGAAATGGTTTATTTTGTCCTACTGGGCTTTCCTCTCCTACAATTAAACTTATGATACTGGGCTAATAAGGGGACCTGGAAGGGCCACATTTTCCACATTTCATGTAGCTGAATATAATCTGCCACATAACTTTGCCAGCTCATATGCAGCATTTGGAACAATGTGGATTCCTTTTTTTGGCTTGGCTCATATATAATAGATAGAGATGAAGTTTGTGCCGTGGAGGACACTGAAAGTAGCTGCAGGATGTAGAGCGCTAACTGCTGAAAGGCTTTTGGTCAACAAAGCCCAATATAGCAAATGAGGACAATTAGGGGTTTTAGTTCTATTTCAGATGGTTAAAATAAGGAAACTTTAGAAAGCATTCCTGCTCATGTTTTAAGGCTATGACAGACCAACAGTCTTGGCGTGCAGTGCTCCCCTTCTGTAATGGTTACTGTCTGAGACTGCAGGCAGGACTAGATGAGATAAATCAACTAAATCCTGTTTTTTTGATTTCTTCAGATATGTAAGTAACATAATAAAAAACCTGCCTCTATCTGAATTTTACCTAATAATGCCTCTTAATAAATGCAATTATATTCCTGAGCCATTTCATCTTCCAACATTAACTTTTATTAGCCTGTATGTAGCCAACAAAAGCATTAATCAAATGTAATTTAAAAAAAAAACTGGGGTCTCTTTCTTAGTATGAGATATAAGTGGAACCCATGACAATTTATTACACAGGATATATAAAAAATAATGTGTTTCCGTGCACATGAGCTATAACCAGCAAGTCCCATCACAATAATAGCTCCATGCTCTTTTCTATTCCCCTTGCTTTTGCTCCACAAAGTTTGTGGAGTTCCTTCATATATCCCTGCCCCAGTTTTTTCCATGTTCTCTAAAGCATATCCCAATGTACACATCTTCCTCTTTTTCCCCCTAACTAGAACTAGACCAGCAGCAGTGTCTCTAATGGCCAGGGGAGACCCTGTTGAGTGGTTTGAGTAGCAGATGCTGGCTGATCAGAAGGGTGGGATTTTATGTCCTTTTTGACTCATTTTATTTTGGCACAAAAGTCTCTGTAAATTTCTGAGTGGTGGGGTGCCCACAGACTATTATTGTCTTTGGTGGTCAGGCCAGTCTTCTGCTCATGGAAAGGCAGTCCATCAGTTTATCTAATGAGCTCGCTTGAAAATTTATTTCCTGGATTGCTGTGTAATGACACTGAGTTTGTAAAGAAGCTATCCCTTTGTGGGCTGAGAAAGTTTACAATGTACTTCAAAAGAAGAGATGTAGCATCAGTGAGCAGCACAAACACAGAATATTCTCAAGGCCAAAATTCCACTGTGTCAGAGGCAGGTGGAACACTGCCAGCTGAGCTATCCTGTCTGTTACAGCATGGAAACACACTCAATAGGTGTTGATAACTTGGACCTGGACTGACAGTTCATTAGTTCACATTCAGTAATAGAAAATCTATTGCCCATGGCAAAGAAAAATAAATGTTACTTTATAGAAGATCTATAGCTATGGAGCTGGCTTGATTTTATGAGCCCTTTCTGCCCTGCAGCAAGTGACAGGAACTCAGCAGGCTGCACTGCATTACTTGAAGTAAGATACTCCTCTATTTGCTGCCCAGGAACGAACACAGACCCTTGAAGGCTCTTTGAGTCTCTGTTTTTTGACTCTTTAGTCAATTTGCACTGCTGCTGATATGCATTTTATATAACAAAATGAGGATGTGTTGGAGAAACCCATAGCAGGAAAAACCATTATAGAGTTGTTTACAAGCAGGGAATAGATAAAATCAGTCACCATTTACTTTTGAATCTTTATGTCTAGCACTTATAACCACAAATAACCTTTCACCTGTATCTGCACCCACCTGTCTCACTATTTGTTCAAATAATACTGATTTTATTTCATTTGCCTTTTCTGCTAGAGTAACACCAACAATACTGGACATTAATTTTTTAGCTAAACTTTTATGCAAACAAGTCTTTTCCCACTGATTCAGCAAACTTTCATACACAGACAAATTTTGACTTTAATTTTTTCATTATATGGAAACATAAATAAAACCATGTACTTTTAGAAAATGAGAAAAATCTAACCTAACATTTCCCTAGTGAAGGCATGATCAAATATCTAATACTTTTCTTAACAGACATTTATTGAGAGACTGTGAATTTTTTTTTTCTTGCTGTGCCTCTGTTCATGTGGGCTTGTGGATTTTAACTATTGAGGATACATAATTATAATGTATTACAGGCTGTATAACACAGTTGGTAGACAGAAATGGTAAGCTGCAGTCTAATAAATGTCCTTTAAAAAAAAAGGTACTACTCCCATCTAAACCAAATTTTAACACTTTATTGAGAAAAATATGAAGGAAAGTATATATATATATATATCTTGAGATGCATGTGGGTCTGCTGAAGATATCCAAAAAGCAATATTCTCTTATAAGAGAAATATATACAACAAACACCCACAAAACAAACATGTTTATAAAGACTTTGCACCAGATCACCATAATTTTTGTTTCCACAAACATTTTCCACCTTACATATCTTCATTTTTAATTACTATACAAATATTTTCCACAAATTCTTTTTTATGTGGGGTTTTTCAGGATGGCACATCAAATAACATATCAAAGCAAAGCTTTTCAAGGACTTTAATAAATCTACAAACATAAACAATAAAAATACTACTATGAAGGATACTAGGGATGGCTATCTGTACTTCATCTTTATGATATATTATTACACTATCTTAGCTATAACATTTTATTAAGTCAGCTCCAGGGTACTCCAGATCTCATATAACTGGGAAATCTTTTCTCTGGAGTGAAGGCAGTCTTTTTCTTAATGATTATTCATTTAAATGGTCCATAGAGAATGAAATAGCAGATTATTACCAAACTTACACTTTTAAAAACAGAGTTTAAGAAACCTTACCAAAGAAGCTGTGAAAGCATTTTTATCTTACACCTTAGGCATAAAATTTCAATAGCCAAGACTTTTATCTGAAATTTGCTTATGAGAAATACATAAAATTTCTTGACAGAAAAAAACTGCTTCTGCATGAATTATCTTTCATGGAATACAACTATAAAAATATTTATTTTTTGTCATTGAAGGAGAATTATAAACCACATGGAGCTATACCAGTCTCATCATCAGAACAACAACTTATTTTCACTCTCTTTTTCCCACAGATGATTCAGGAAACGCTCTCAGTGACCCAGCCTGCTCAGAAGTCTGGAGCAGAGCTGCTAGGTTTTTTACTGGATTGGTTGTTGACCCTGGGGAAAACTGATCCATTCATACAGTTTAAATCAAATCAGGATCAAAGCAATTTATTGATTTACTGATGATATGTAATTAATCAGCAAACATTATGCTCAGGATCAGGATCATAAACACAACAAAACACTCAATATTGGACATGTGTGCTTACCTTCAGGTTTCTAAATTCCATTTATATCTCATTCCAAGAAGCTCCACCCTGACCCACCTGACCCCAGTGAGGTTTCCCCTCGCTGTGCAGGTCAGAAGCTCACCCCAGGAGTGGGTCCTGCTTGTGCACACCACTTTTGTAGGACAAGTGGGTGCCCTGATCTTTTCTTGCTCTGTGTTGTACTCTACACCCACTGACTCAGGTCCTGGTGAGAAAGCACTTCACTCCAGTGGGGTTGCTGACCTGTCACCCCTGTAGCAAGGTCTTTTCTGCTGTGTCAGAAATCTCTTTGCAATCCTCTGCTTGCTGTTTAATTTTGCTGATGGTTGCCTTCCACTTTAGTGTGATAAGTGAGGGAAAAAGGCCTTTTTGGACAGTTTTTGAGTGCTCCCAACCTCTCACAAACACACAGAGCTTATTCCCACTTTTCAGTTTTATCATCTGTGGTTGTAGAAGTCTTTTTGTCAAGGGACAAGAATGTGATCACCCCCACGGTATTTGAATTGAAGTCTAAGACACAAAGGATTTCCAGTGAAAGCTGGGAAAATAGAGGTGTATCAACTACAACAGCCTCAACAATCATTCAATAAAAATCTTAAGTGCTTTAACTGTTTGCATCTCTATACTGACACTTAGGGTATCTAAAACCAGCTCTTATGGCAGGAAAAAAGAAAGCAGCTTGGAAGGATCTTAACACAAAGGAGTACAACTAATTTGCAAGTCCTCAAAGATCAAGAAAAATCCTACAGGTCATAAAGGATAGCAATTGTAGAATTTAGTGATGAAATTATTAACTTTGGCTGTCTATCACCTAAAGGGAATGTCAAGCTCCAGGAGCCCAGGTGCTTTGTCCAAGGGCTCCAGCAGAGAATTGATGTCTCCAACAAGGCTGTTACTAACAGACTGCAGCACAACTCTAACATTACTGCATTTGAGAGCAGAAGCCAAAGTAATTCCAGTACTGAGCTGACAGGACCCAGCTAGCAGGAAAACACTTGGCTAAAATGGGAGAGGTAAGGCGGCAGAGGAAATAATCACAGCCAATATGCAACAGAGGTAGCAAATCTGTAGAAAAATTGAAATTGAAGGGCACAAAAATCAGGGAGGCAATTATTCACTGTTGAAAGGTGTGACCTGACCAAGGATTAGGCGAACGTAAGAATAAAGGAGCTCTTGAATAATACCTGTGAATTAGGTAAGTAATGCAAGGTTCATTAGAGTCTTCGAGGTCTCCTATACTCTCTTTTTCATTACCTCCCTCTCTCATCCTTGTTTCCAACCTTTTCCTCAATATATTTATGGTATTAGCTTAAAATCTAAAGAAATATAGCTTTGGACAATGAGACAATTAGACAATTACAGTATCAATAGAACCCATCTAAGGCAAACGTAGGCTGAACCATTCTGAAATTAAAAAATGAAGCCAAAACTAATGGAAAAATGTAGTTTTTAATTCTTTGTGTGTGAACTAAGATGCCTGTTGGCTGGTTAAGAAAGAAACAGACTGTGAACATTGTCTTTTACATACGGCGACTTCTGATCTACATCCACCTACAGCTATAAACTAACTTATACAGTGTCTACAAGTTCTTCTAATTTGAATTGAAGGTTCCAGTTGCTTTTCTGTTGCCAGCAGCTTGAGCAAATTATCTTAGAGAATCAGATCCTCTCAGTTCGTATTCACTTTGTTACATGAATCTTCACTAGAATTTCAGTTTTTCATGATGGAAAATAAATATTTTTGACATATAAAAAGGCTCAAAGTTCATTAAGAAAAAGCTAGAAAATATTTGATAAATACAGGCATCTATATGTCAGAAACACTTACTAAGGAATTTCTTCTGATAGATTTATAGACCAGCTTGGTAGGGAGTTATTTATTGGAGAAAATGAGAACGAGTGTTGACTAACCTACTTTAAAACTGATCCCACATTTCAGGTCCTCAGAGACTGACAAAAGGCATAAATATGATAGAAATTACCTCTTGTCTGAAATTTTCCTGCAAATTCATATGACACAGCAACTTTAATTTTCACTAATAGGAACAATAATTAAAATAATATGAATGTCGTTATTAAATTTTGTCATAATAATTATTGTTTTTCCTTTATTGTTGTTGGGCAATACTGACAATTTGAACTAGTGAAATGGGAAATATTTAAAAAGAACTGGCATTTTAATGAAACCACTTACAGATATAAATCTAGTGCTCTTATGCTTTATACAATAAGTACAGGTACCCAGTAGTACTGTGATACTTAAGGGTCTGTCATAATTTCCATTATAAACTCAGTTTTTCAAGGATTAAAAGTCAGCTGTGAAAATTTTCCTCTTCCTAAGATTTGTCATTGAAGATTCATCTTATGAATGGATTTCTTTACTGTCAGATATCTTGTGCATCCTGATAGCCCCATATCAAATTCGAACATAATGTTTGATGTCCAATAAGGAAAAAAAAACTTTAAAAATTATATTCCATCCTCTAAATTGTTTTTTGCACATGTTTGTGAGGAATGCAAGCAGGAAGATTGAGAATCAATCATACTGTGTTACTGTAGCAGGCTCTAGTAACTTGGGAAATAGACCCATATATGAGAATGTAATTTGGACTACTTGATTTTAACCAAGGTCTTAGTATTTTTCCTTTGAATTATTCTTTCTATGTTATATTTCTCTTCCTTCTCTTCTGCTGTCTCATCCAGACCATCAGAATCACAAAGGATCCAGAAGCAGAAACAACACTAGGTTTTACACATCCTGAATTCGGCATTTAAATTTTAGGCATCAAAGTTTAAGCTAAGTCTCTACATATGTGAGAGGACAGATTCAACACAAGAAAAAAATTCTTTAAGGATTCATATTTAGGACAGGTTACTGAAACTAACTTATTCAAATGTGCTGTTCTAAACAGGGTCAAAATAAAACAAGGACTGTATTCTGAGCATTTTAGCACTACTTTTCAATTATTTGAAAATAGTAAATTATTAAAAAACTCAGTTTATATGTTATGCACAAATTCATAATTCAGAATTTTACTTTTTTTTTTACTTGCCATCTCTTGGAAACATTCAGCAATCACATTTTATTGAATAATTTTTTTTTAAAAAATGCATCAAGCCAGCAGTTTTGTGATGCTTATTTCTGTGCTGTATAAAATGATCTGAAATATATGAAAAATTCTTTATCGAATTGATGTTGTAAGCAAATGTTAAATGTTTTGCCTAAAGTGCAATTTTCAAAGAAATTAACTGTTTCCTGAAAAGTCAGGAAAGGTTTGGCTGAGAGGCAGCTGTTTTTAAACTGCAGCATCCACCAGTACTAACCTTGCAGACCCAGGAGATTTATAATTCTCTCAAAGTCTTTTTCAAGCTGAAATTTAAACCTTGGTCTCGAATCCCAGGCACAGCCCAGACTAAGGACCACTGGACAGAATGGATAACAAACAAAAATATTTGAGAAGTCTCATTTCATCATAGGGATGAAGTAGAAGCCTTATTAAATCTTAAAATTTTCCACTTAATCTTCATGAGATATTTTTTATATTTGATGCTAATCATCAGTTCTCTTTGTGAAAGTATATCCAAGATAACATGTTAAAAATAATAAAAAAACCCCAATTATTCTAGGAGTATTTGTGCAGGATTAGTTAATTTCAACTTCAAAGAAAAACAGACCAAAAATATACACCTAAAATAAATTCATGAAATATGTAGATATGTATTTACATACATAGGCATATTCATTCAGATATAAATCCCTCTTTATATATGTTTACACACATGTATTTGATTTTTTTTTTTTCATTTCAGCAGTGTCTAGTATAGTTAGGTAAAATCAATTAAGAAGCCTATTCTTCTGGCATTTTAAATAACCTTTTCTGAGCTCAACTCTTACACCCATGTGTGAGTTGGGGAGAGTGAGAGGAAGAGGTGGGGGAGGATGAGATGGCTGCTTTAGAAGGATTACCATTGGACTACACTGTAAATCATAAAGTAAATGAATCAAACACCATCTTTCTTAATTGAACTAGATAGTCCTTTTTATGTGGGCAGTCAGCAGGACTTTAATAGCCCATTGTTCATTAATTTAATTGGGAGTTTTTCAGGAGTAAAATACTAAATGTAAGGAAACTGGAAAAAATATGAGGAATGAGGGTGTTTAAATTAAGTCTGAGGAGTTGTCTCCACTGATGTTTTATCACACTCAGCTTAATGAAAGAATCAAAACAGCAGCTCTGAGAAATGGAGTCACAAAACCGTATCTGACCATTGCCTAAATGGCTGAAAATTGTATTGAAAGCATCTGCAATATGTCAAATACTTGCCTCACATTGGTAACTGCTTATGGTTTTTCTTCTGTTTCAAAAAGAAATTACAATAATGATATTTAGAAATATATAAATGTATATAGTAGGTTTTGCGGCAAAGCCAAGGCTCTTTCTTGGCATTGAAAATTTCACTCCTAATATATAATGATAAGAGTAAAGTTCAGATAAGCTACCAGCTATAGATAACAAAAATGGATGTTCTACAGCCACTCTTGGCTGTGGTTTTTCCTGAGTGATTGTGATGAACATCTGTGATGATTGTAAGAACATTCTTCACTCATATATCTTCTCTGCAATCTATGTAGGACTTTTTCCTCATTTAGGGGAGAGATAGGGTTTTTTCCTTATCTTTTCTAGGATAAGGAGATATACTGTAGGTCCAAAATACTGGCCAATTTTGTTTGTCACAGAAGGTAAGTACAAAAATATTGCTGTTCTCTGTTTTCATATTCTTAGCATAGCCACGTAGTCTCAAGTTCCAGACATAAATGAACTAAAGCACTGGAATATCACAGAGGGACTTTCAGTGTTGTCTAACTTCTTACAGGTAAAAATAAATAAATAAACAAACAAATAAATAAAAACCCCATAAAATTGTATGTTATCCTTTTGCCTTTTTGCTTTGCTTGCTTTTAGTAGCACAGTTTTACCAGTTGGTCAACTTAAAATAAATAAAGATGATTAATTTTTTGTTGTTTTGAAAAAAATTTGTTTTGAGGAGAGAACAGGTATTTAGAACTTACGTGTTAAGACATGTATTGAAAGTTTTTAAAATCATGCTTAAACAAAATTGTCTCAATCTCTTTCAGATTATATAAGTAGGAAGAAAACATACTTCTACTACAAAACCGGGTTGTGACCATGTTTTGGATATTCAGAACTGGTCCAAACTATAAACTTGGTATAAACACAGACTTTCATGAAGAAATCAGCTCATCACATTACTTTTATTGCTTCAAATATGAAAAAAAACCCTGATTTATTATGCATGCAACATGTGAAAAAAACTTCAGAGAAAACTGCCCACTTTTCAGAGCTTCAGTTTATAACATAGGTTTAGTGAGAGAGGTAGGAGGAATCAATTCTGCAGGGAGATGTGAACAAAAATGCTGTTGCTCCCCTCTTATCCTTTTCTCTCAACTCTCAAAGAGTGGTAGAGAAATTAAACTTACTCTTTTCTGAATCGTGTTAGTACTACTGTCTCTAAGAACTGGTGAGAACAAGGTGTGGTGATGGAAAGCCTCCAGAGTCAGATGTATGAACACATTGCATAAAGAAGATGATGTCTCCAGCGAGAGAGTGACAGGATGTGCACCCTCTGTATTATGACAGAATTTTTTGCATCCCCATGGGGAAAAATATCTCACTTCAGCTCCTGCCAGAGTAATGTTCATGCCCCAGTCCTTATGCAAGATTTAAACAACAAACCACCATCTGTCTTATAGCTCATGGGTAATACCACTTAGCCAGGTATTAGATTACCATTCAGTTAGTTATTTGTTTCTAGATACCCTCTCTAAATATATTTCTTTTTACAGTTTTCAGGAAGGGATAAAGGAACTCAAAATATCAAGCCTGTAATAGTAATGGATTGTGCATGTGCCTACAACAAAGACTTCATCCCAACAAGCTACAACAGCTCTTTTCTTTAATGCTGGTTTTATTTCAGAAGTATCCCTCTGAATGTCTTGTTGTTTCAAGAATTTTTTGGGAAAACCCCTAATATGAATTCTCTACTTTAAGAATTGCTATACTGATTGAATAAATGCCCTCACTTTGTGTTGTTCTAGAAGTGCCTATCACAAACCATGTTCTTACTTTTGATGATATGATGATTAACAAAATGCATTGCTTTCCAGATTTAATAGAATATAGATCAGCCAAGGAATTAATTCTTAAGACATAGAGCCACTCTAAAAGTATTAACTACTGTAGACAGTAGAACAATCTGACAATCAAACACATTAAAACAGTATTAATTTTTACTAAACTATTTCAAAATTTAGCCATTTAAACCATTACAGAGTTGTAAATGATTTATTAATTATTTTGATTGTTTAACTTAATTTATTTAATTGAAAACTTGCACTGGCTAAATTAGTGCACATTCCATTTTAATAAATAAAAATAAAAGTAAAAGGATTATAAAAATAAAAGGATTCATGCCCCTTCCTTCAAAAGCTTTCTCAAAGGTACTGCAATTGATAATTCACCTGTGAGAGATAAAGATCATCATGCTCATATAGGGAGCCTCCCATCTCTGACTTCAAAGGGAAAATTCTTTCTTCTTGTGTTGCTTCCATTATTCTCTGTTCTGCAGAGGCTACTGCAGTTCTGGTGCTGCATATTTCTCTCCTCTCCTAACAGGGCTCTTCACTCCTTAATATTTTGGCAAGACTGTCTCCTCACTGTTTCCTGCCTCCCCATGCCGTCTCTTTTCTTGAGGAGTTCCTTCACAGCTCCCAAAATATTCTTTTCATTAAGGATGCTTTCAGGGAGCAAAGGCACAGCTCTGATCAAATCAAAGGCTCTGGAGTAATCAGGCAGCCAGGGAATCCCTGGTGATTGTAGAAATAAGTAAAACACTTCCCCTGTTCTTGCAGAGGTAAAGCCACAAACAAAACCTTTGCTATGGACTATATGGATACATGTTATAGCATGTGTTATTAACTTATATGACCATTGATTTCCTGGGAGGAAAAAAAATTCAATCTATTCAGGTACACCATGCAGCACAAAATGCAGATAAACAACACCACACACTTGACAATCTCTGGATAAAAAGATGATGTTTGACAAAACAAAACCACAGTAAATAATCCCAAAGTGACCAGGCACTGGCAGAGGGCTCTAGACATTGCAAGAAAATGGACAAATACACACAGTAATTAAAAATTTTGGAGAAACATAGAGCATAATATCTTCAGAGATTTGTTTTGCTGTGCATGTAGAAAAAATAGGGAAATGATTTTGCCCCATAGAAGTGACGGTTCAGAATCTTGACTACAAAAACAAAGGGCTGAACTTGATTTAAAAAAAAAAATAGTTAGGAAATTCCCCTATGTGTCTGTATTCAAAGCTACAGAACCTCAGAACAATATCAGAAATACCTTACTATACTTATTCAGTCTTCCTGTCATGATGATGGTGCCACAACCCTTCTCATCTCTGGCAAGGCTTTGCTGACGTTCTGGACAAGATGCAGGGTTAAGCCACCACTCCTTGTCCTGTCTCCACTGGATACAAAGACATTTCTCTCCCTATGAAAATTATCTCCTTTTAATTGGTCATGCTTATATTGAAGTAGATAGGCTAGATAGATTAAAGCAACATATTTAACAGGAGTGGGTGAAGAACTATTACTGTATCTTTTCCATATGTAAGCTATGCCAAAGAACGAATATTGCACATTAGAGAGCATACAATCATTGCACATACAACTGTTATCAACAATTGGGATTTCTCTGTACTTCTCCTAACTATCACTGTTCTCCACTGTAGAAAAAGTAAAGCTGAGATTTCGGTTGTTGTGAGAAAATATTCTGGCAGCAACTGCTGTTATTCCACTAATTCTGTGTAAAAAGGTAGGATCACTGTGCCACCAAAAATTATACTAGAGAAAATGTTTTGAAAAATGATACACAGTCAGAAAAGAGGCCATCCGACTAATTTTAGAGCATTATGGAATTCATAATTAAGAAGATTTTCCATATGATAAAAGCTCATCATTCTAGCATTCAGCTGTTGGAATCACTGCTAGAATGTTACTTAACCCGTATTTTAGAACAGAATCTCAAACTAATAAGTACTTCCTTCTTCCTGGGTCTTCTTTCTGGATTTGAAAGAAGAAGATTCAAAGCACAGATAATAGAATATAATAAAAGTTATTCCCTAGTTTTTAGAGGTCAATTTGCTTTGCAATGCAATGGAAATTATTAATAGAAAGAATAACACAATGGCAATGTGGCATTAAATTAGGCCACTTGTCTAAACATGGCCATTTCATTGATTATTAGATACATAACTACTTTGTACAAATTTCTCTAGCAGATGTTGAAAGCTAATATTAAAAAAAAAAAAAAAAAAAAAA
>VXBR01006352.1:1291394-1311843 GCA_013400215.1 Cisticola juncidis | reverse complement strand
AAAAAAAAAAAAGGAAGAGAAAGAATGAAATTGAAACAAAATTTTCTTCTGACTTAAGATTCTTTCACTCGTGTTTTCATACAATAAACACTCCTACAACCAATATTTAATTAATGACATTTTGGTCTCTCAGAACCTAACTCTGTGCAGGAATTTACAGGAATACTCATATGCCTTCTCCTGCATCTGTGATTGTGCAATTAAATTGAAATCAAATTTTCCAAAGAGTCCAGCTTTGAAACCTGGTTCTGTACAGCATTTGGACAAGTACCTTGAACCAATCCCCAAGGCATAAGGTATGGATTAAGACTGCCTGTAGATCAAGAAAAGTCTTGAAGACAGGTTCCAGAGAAAATTTATAGGTAATTCATAATAATTATTCCAGGGCTGCACACAAGGTGTACTTAGAGAGAGAGATGCATTCTTTCAGGAAAAAAAGGCTCAGTAGAACAGCAGTGAGTACCTGTACTTGCACTACTCACGCTGTTACATCACCACGTTGTAGGTGACAACCTAAATGTGTCCCATTTATCCATCAGTGATATCACACGGGCAAAGTTATTAACTACAACCTTGAGATAATTACAACCTTTCATGTCAGAACTAGGATACTGCCTGCCACAAGGCTGATTTTTTTTGGTAAGAAACCCCTTTCCAGCCTTTTACAAGAGCTAATTAGATCTGTCCTGGCATATCTCAGAAATCCACTAGGATCTTCACACCTCTTATGTCAGACTGAAGGCACAGTGCTGACATAATTGAGGTGACTCCAAAGTTGTTTTCCACATCTCTTTTTTTCTGGTTGTCTACATAACCCAAGAAAAAAAGCATGAGAAACTTAATACTTATCATTTCAGAAATCCACTGTTCATTCTGCCTTTAAAATATCAACTCAGCCTCAATCCCAAAATAAATTTAGAACTGGAAAGACTATTCTCTGTAGCTGAAGGAAATCAGGAGAGTAATTTCCTGACCATCTATCTATTCACAATTAGAATGACTGACAATTTTTTTTTAAACTGAAGCACAGATCTAACATATAACTCTGAATCTGTAAAAACATGCTTTAAACATGCTATTTATATACATTTAATCCACATGATGTCACTAAGCACTCATGAAACTTCAGACTAAGCAATAGTCCACTTGCTGAACCACAACTCTACATTTGAACCTGTTAACAAAATCTATCTTAAATATGTCACCCAGTTTTCAACCTCCTGATGTATCTGAAACTCATTGTCAAAGACCTTATGTTTTTATCATACTTTAGTCTTTGAACCAGAGACTTGGTTACTCAGGACATGGAGAAGGTCGAGGTACCCATTGACTTTTCTGCTCAGTCTTCACCAGCAAGTGCTCCAGCCACACCACACAAGTTGCAGAAGGCAGAAGCAGGGAGAATGAAGTACTGATCACTGTGGGATAAGATGGGGTTCAAGATGCATCCTCAGGTTCCAGGGGAACTTGCAGATGAAGGGGATAAGACACTAGAGAATATTTCAGAATATTTCAGAATTCATGACTGTTCAGTGAAGTTCATACTGATGAAAGATGGAAATCGCCTCCATTTGTAGAGGAACTACAAGCCAGTCATCCTTAACTCTGTGCCCACATAGATCATGGGCCAGATCCTCCTGGAAATGTTATTCAGGCACATGAAAATAAAGAGGTGGTTGGTGACACATAAAATGTTTTCACCAAGGGTAAATCATACCTGACAATTTTGATGGTCTTTTGTAACAAGCTTGGAGATTTGGTGGATAAGATAACAACTGACATAATTTCACTGGACTCGTGCAAAGCATTTGACAATATCCAACACAGCATTTTTGTCTGTTAACTGAAGAGATATGGATCTGATGGATGGACCTCACCTGGAGTACTGTGTTCAGTTCTAGGACATACAAACAGAAGCAGGACATGGACCGGTTGGAGTGAGTACAGGGGACAGCCATGAAGGTGATCAGAGGACAAGGGGGAAATAGTTAAACTAAAAGATGGCAGATTTAGATTAGAGATGAAGAAGAAATTCATTATTGTGAGGTGGTGAGGCACTGAAAGGTTTCCCAGAAAAGTAGACTCCCCATCCCTGGAAGTGTTTAAGGTCAGGTTGGATGGGACTCTGAGCAACCTGGTCTAGTGGAAGGTGCTCCTGGCATGTGTAGGGGGGTCAGGACTAGATGATCTATAAGGTGCTTTCCAAACCAAACCATTCTGTGATTCTGTGAATTTAATCATTTGGATAACAAGTCAAAATACTCAAAGAAGGAATCTCTATCAAATTTGTATTACTTCTGTCCTACCTGGACAAATATTTTTAAACAAACAATTTGAATCTTATTATCTTATTATATAGTATTAATAATAATAATAATAATTTTCATCTTCTGTGAGAATCAATCCTCTTTCTGAACATCGTGCTCATAGGAAAATGAGTTATAGTGCCTGAATTGGCAAGAAAAGTAATTGTTTTCAGTCCAGCTACTGCACTGTAACATCTGTGCTGAGAAATCTGATTCTAATATACCCAGTCTTAGTCTTTTTAGAATCATAGTCATTATACCTCAATTTCATTGCCAAGCAGACAGAAGTAGGATAATGAATTAGCTAAAGCATTGAGATCAGCAGCCACTGAGAATATTCACACTGGCATGATAGTCCTCCCCTGTGCTTGGTACAGAAGTCAAAATATATCTGACCTACATTAATAGC
The DNA here is from genome assembly GCA_013400215.1 of Cisticola juncidis. Taxonomy (NCBI): domain Eukaryota; kingdom Metazoa; phylum Chordata; class Aves; order Passeriformes; family Cisticolidae; genus Cisticola; species Cisticola juncidis. The sequence goes on along the minus strand of VXBR01006352.1, from coordinate 1,309,128 downwards.
TTTACATTAATTTGACTAAATGTGATCACAGGGAGTGTAAATCATACACGGCATCAGCAATTGTCTTTAAAGGGAAATACATTTCATTGTGCTACTCAATCTTCTGTGCTGTGCCCTTGCAATGATTGCTGCTCAGCATTGCCAATTGTTTTATCTGGTAACAGTCTAATATCCATCTCTTAAAATATTTTTTAGAAATTACAACACAACTAATACTATAATACCATCACGATATGATATCTTCTTGGGCAATATGTTTGCTATTCTTTATGCTCCTGTTTTCATGTAGATTTATACCTGTCGTAAATGAGTTTAGCAAGTTTGCTTTAATCTAGGCATGTATATACACACACACACTTTTTAATGAAACATTTTTTCTTTGCCTGTGTACCACATACTTACCGAGTTTCTGATTTTAAGAATAACACAAAACCTTTGTAATAATTCATATTAACTTGTAAGACAGTCATTACTAAAGACTTAATATATGCATTTCATCCAGTGTATTTTGAGAGCCAAATTCCATTACATCTTTACATTCAAGTGAAGAAAAGCATTTTATTGCAGGATATTTTTTCTGTTGCTGTCAAGAGGTATTTAAAGTATGCATTTAAGAAGTTTGCCGAAAGAGATTATCTGAAGAATCCACTTGGGGTCAATTGTTTCTTAGTCTAGCTGCCAGCTGACTTTGTTGTAGTGCTCTGAACAATGAGACTTTTACCAAGGAGGGAAGAGTCAAAGACAATTCATCATCTTACAGCTGCAGTACAATTGACATATTGAAATAAACCATACCATCTTAAATAAGTACCTAAGTATTGCTGTGTTAGCTAGTTCATGTGTTAAACTGTATACTTCTCTTATCAGACCATTAAGATATCAGTCAGTTTGATTTTATGGTTGCCGCTACGTACATCTAATTATGAATGCCTTACACCTTTCTGATGAGCATTTATTGATATCAGATTTTTAGGCAATCGTAAATACTTGGAAAATTTGAACTTAAATATTAGGCAACATTATGTGACTCGGGAGTTTGAAAAAATAAGACTGTCTTTATATTTTAACAAGTCTCTTGGTCTTTCTCTGTAGCCTGAAATGTTTCAAACATTTCTCATTCCACTTTAGGAATTCCAAACTAATTTTACTCTGTCATTTATTTCTGATTAGTTATTATTTCCAGATTAAATTTTCTATTCATTATTCTCATCTCAAATATAAGTTTTTCTTGGTAAATTTCAAAAAACTCTTCAAATGCTACAGATAAAGAACCAGTAGAAAAGATTTTTTTTCTGTAAAATTAAACTCTGAAACTAGATTGCTTATTAAGGATTTATCTTCGGTTATTTAAATAAAATTAACTGCTTTGACAATTGCCTAGACAACATGAAATTTTGGGAAACTAAGTGAGATAGTAAAAGAGAGTGAAATAAATAATTTTGCAGTACCTAAAGTACATCATGCTCACTAACTTTTGGAGTAATGAAAATCTTTAATTAAGCCCCTGCTCCCTTCCACAGATTCCCTAAGGAACAAAGAATATTGTGAGGATAGACAAATAGGGACAGAAACCCAGAGAACATAATAAATGCCTTTGCTACAGTAAGCTTTCTTTCCCTAAGCATGGAACAGACACATACCAGCAGACTGACTTCTTTTTCTTTCTAAGAGCTTCTTTCCTCATCGACAAATTATTGGGTTTTTTGTTTTGTTTTGGTTTGGTTTGGGGTTTTTTTTAAGTGCTGGAGTTATTTAGTTCCAAATATTTTATTCCCAATTACAGGAGCTTCGTGTAAAGGACATTAATCAGCTCTTTTAATTTCCACCATTGTCTGCTTCCTTTATAATCTGAGAGTTGTCCAAATGCAGAGGAGATATATAACCTCAGCTTCTCAACTCAACTACATGATTCCAAAGTCTCATTCATTTCAATAAATGTAAGCTGATGTGGCAACAAAGGCATGAGCACAAGAAACTCCCTAGCTTTGGAAGGCTAACTTGGCATTTGACATATGTTTTAACTTCAATAAAGAGAACATAGAATTCTGTGGATGTATAATTTGTTTTAACATAAAATTCAACATTACTACAAATACATATATATCAGATAAAAACAGAATTTTGTCTCCCAAACAGGAACTTAGTAACATAAAAGACCTTTTAGGGTGAACAAGGTATTTTCTTTCTAGAGGTTAAAATATGTCTTGAAAATGATCCTATAAAAAGCACAGTTATTCAATATTTGGAGCATTTGTATCAGATCTAGAGATAATCTGTATAAGCCTCATTGCTCTCCTCTCCTTCCAGCTGCTGTTGTTGAGGGCCTTCACAGATTCCCAGAGAACCAACATATATTTCACTTTAGGACCCGTTGCTTTACAAGGCTGTTGTCAAATTAAAGACACATGGCAAAGGAATTTATAGGGGTATTAACTGAAATACTGGCCAGCCTTTTATGAGATAAAATACAGTGGAGGACACATTTTAATTAAACTCCTTCTACAGGAACATGTCCTCAGGCAGCTAAAGCCAGTCTCTCCCTTGCCTCTCTGGTCCTGATGATAAACTGCTGAACCCTGTGTGTACAAAAGGTTACTGAGCTCCCATGCGTGTAACTGTGGAGGAATATTTTTCCAGTCACACTGACACACCTTGTATTTTCTCTGAGTTTGTTCTCAGTTTTAAAACCAGGCTACTAAAACTTGCCCAGCAGACATGAAGCCAATCAAGATTCGATCTTCTTTTTGAATTTGCTCCTAGAATGGGCTGGGCAGGGGTAAGCTTTTTTTTTTTTTTTTTTTTTTTTGCCACAGTCTAAAGAGCAAATTTTTCTCAGTGGCAGTATTGGCTCAAGAGAAAAGATATATCTTCCCTTAACCATTCCCTCACCAAACCTTTCTGCTATATTGACTTGTACCCTTTAACACAGCCAGTATATAATATCAGAGCTCATTTCATAAATATGCACAGATTTCCTCTTTGAGTAAGAGATACTGATTGTAATGAAACCCATAACACAATAGGAAGGAAGCATATAAATATACTTGGGTATTAATAGTGCAGCAATTACCCTATTAATTTGCACTATCAAATGGAAAATGTGGAAACAGATATTACACAGTGGTATTTTCATGTATCCTGTTTTCATAGTCTTTAATGGGTAAACCCAGGAAATTTTAATTGAGTATATAGTCAGCTATTAAGATGAAAGTTGAAAATATGAACTACCTTTAAAATTATCTACTAGATATGAACCATTAGCCAGATACTGTATCAGACTGTTTTGAGGCATAGAGTAAGTTAAATCCTTATACACATATTGGCTATATGTATAAAACACCGAAAGTAATTTCAGTGAGAATTCCCCTGCTCAAAATCAAATGGAATTTGATGTCCAAGGATCAAAAACCTATTCTTTAAGTAGACTTTCTCTTTCACTGTGATGACTTGCAAAGTAAGATCCTACAGCTCAGGCCAGGAATGCAGATTCTATCTCACCATTCATGCTGTGTAGACGGCTTAAAACTCAGAAGATGCTTGGAGCATATAAGATGAAGCTCAACACCTACAAAACAAATACATTTAATTGACATTAAACTTGAAAAATATTTTAAATAATATGTTGGAATTCTAGGCACAGTAACTCCCTTGCCACATCAAAATTAAATTTGGGGTTGGGACACTACTGACAACGCACAAGAAGTATTTCCAAAAACTGACTGCACTGAAGTGTGAAAAATCAATTAAAACTTCCAGCTACCTCTGGATATAAACATTTTCCATGAAATAAAATGTTGTTAAAAAGCTCATACTATAATTACAAACTTAAAAAAAAATCATTTTGTTTAAAAAAAGGCAGAAGATAATTTCAAAATGAATAGACACAGAAGATTTTAATTACAAATTTAAATTGGATTAACTGGTCTTTAAATATCAAACTCATAAATACTTTTTTATCGCTCATATTTTCTGCTTTATATTTATACATCTCCTTCCATACATAAAACATTTGCTTGGACCTGACCAGGTAACTTTAGATAAGTGAATACTCCTTTTGATCTGTTGAGGCAAAAATCTGTAGCCAAAGTCTCTCAGCATCTGCACATCACCAGATTTGCTGTACTCTTCTGCAGCCTTGGACAAAGCCAGAGTGTGCCCTCACCACTCCTACCCTTCAGCCTTCCCTGTGTTTTGTGCTCTTACTACAACCTCCTCACAAGTGGTGTATCAGCTCTGCTGCTTCATGGACTCATCCCTTTCTGCTGCATTTGGAGCCTTCTTCAGTGAGAGGTGAGGAGTCTGAGTGAATGAACCCCTCAGGGATCCTTCAGTTCAGCCAAGAGTCTTCTGGCAGACAGCAGTGATCCCAGACATGCAGTAACAGGGGTGTCTAACCATTCCAGTAATGAACTGGGAGGACTGCACTAAGGATACCAGTCAAGGTGAAGGAAAGTTGGTTGCCATTCCTACTCTTAATAGCTAGGTAATTGCCAATTTGCAAGTTCCAAAACTCTGGGAGAGTTTTAATTTTGTTTCAACGGGAAAAAACTTACTATAACAATCAAACAACCCAAATTAACTTTCTTTTACTACAGTAATTTCTAAATTATTCAGAGCAGTATTTTTTATACTGACAGAGCTGCTGAGATACACTCTTTCCCCAAGGCAGATTACAACAGAAAAACTAGTATCTCATTGGATCAGACCAGAGGGTTCAGAAAGTTTAGTGTCTTGTAGATGACCTTATGTATAGACTGTATTCACAGCATTCATGGAAGTATTAAAATAAATTAATCTTTCTAGTTTAATAAACAAATGCCATAAGAATGTGTCAAGTTTGTGCAAAGTTTGCAAGTTTGTGCAAAGTCAGAGTCTGGGAATGCTAGTCTATAAGTGAGCATTTTTTTTCCATATTTTCTGTTGTATTTTGCTTTCTTTTGATTTGTTTTGCTTTTAAGCAAGACATGAATTTTAAAGAGTGCTAGTCAACTTATTAATGCTGTCATTACACTGCCAGTTGTGGCAGAAATCACACCCAATAATGGTCCACAGGAAATGTTTGGAAGGGAAGTACAAGCAAGTCATCAACTCCCTAGTGAATCACACTCATGGTAAAAATGTCTTTAAACCTAAATTGTAAAAAAATATATTAAGATATTTTAATACATTTTCAAATATTGTTTTCCCCATAGTTAGTATAAAAATTATGAACAATAAAATATAATTAACTGGCTGAATTAAAGCCAGAAAATTTGATGTAATGTCCATTGGGAAAATTGCTCACTTTGAATGGAGATTTTTCTTTTCTGAATCATTTATAAAGTGAGTAAAATAAACAGCACACATGGGAACATGCAGGCATGTGAATTAGTAGGGATGTTTGAACTTCAGGTCTGTAAACTATTGATTTGCTCTGATCAGTTCCTTATTTGGTAACACAAAATGGCTTAACCTGACATCCCTGTATAAGTAAAATATTTATTTTTACTATGAGCAGAGAAGAATACGTTATTATTTCAAGTAAGCAACAGAAAGGGGAAGATTATCTGACAGATAGTAGCCTGCAGCTGTGGTTATCCTGTCACTGGTAGAAAGCTCATACCAGCTTAGCTCTAGCATTTCTGGATAGGTGATTGCCATGCTTTAGATAGATCCACCTTTTCTTGAAATCCATGTCCCAGTGAATCAGCTACTACTACATTCAAGGAGAACACGCCAGACTGTGCTGTAACTCACTGTCCCTGCTCATCTCTTGTCAGTCTTTAACTTTGCTGCCACAGAAAGAAATATTTCCACCAAGGAAGAGAGAAATGAAAGGCTGGAAGAGAATGTCACAAGTGGCAGAACTTCTGCTGAGACTTCATTCTTCACCCCTGCTTGGGACACCTTGCTGCTTCTTCCTATCCTAACACAAACATGGTCCAGCTTCAGAACAGATAATCCCATTTATACAGCAAAAGACTCCAAACACAAAAAAAACAGGATAAAAACACAAGAGCCAGGATAAGAAACAGGCCATGAAGGTAAGGATGCAGGAAACAGCTGTGACATGTTGATGGTCTCCTTTACCAGAATCAGCACTGGCAGGTGCAATCATGAGGAGGAATTTTCATGGGTCATTTTGTTTTCCTTACTCATCTTTTAAGAATGCCAACAGTCAAAGCATTTGGATATGTGTGACAAGTTTATATGAGACAAAGCCTGGCACTAACACTGTCTGTCAGGCTCTAACAGATTCCTACAGAAAAACAGTTATAGGAATTTCTTGCCTGTAAAATCAAGGGAGACAACAACAACAAAAAAATCACAACACTCATCATATATACTTGGAAACAGAAATGCTTATTGAATTTATAGAACTTACACTATTTCCTGTAGGATTAATTTCCTTGTAGTGGCAAAAGTTTACGCAATGCATCTATTTGGTGAGGCTGCAATGCAATCCTACAAAATGTAATAGTTTCTGGGCTAGCATCGTGTCTTTCCTATCTTAAAGAAGCACATGCCAATGCTTTATAATTTGAATTAATAATCACATTCTACACATCAAAAACAATCAGATCTCAGCTGCTATCAAGTTGTTCCATGTTGCCAGCTATCCTTGATACCAGATCATTTGATTGTTGCTTGGTGGTTGCTAAGGCAGTCCCGAAAATCTCATTCATGCAGTATAAGATTTGTTCAATGCTTTAGTTTCCAAGAGGAACCTTGGCTCCAGTGCCCAGAACACCTCCTCTTCCCCCTCCTTCACTGACCTTGGTGTCTGCAGGGTTGTTCTCCTCACATAGTCTCACTCCACTCCTCTCAAGCTGCAATTATAGCTGTGCAACAACTTTTGTTTTTCTTTTTTCTTAAATATGTTCTCCCAGAGGTGTTAACACCACTTCTAATTGGTCCAGCCTTGGCCAATGGCACGTCCATCCTTGGAGCCATCAGGGACTGGCTCTGCCAGATGTGAAGGCAGCTTCCTGCAGCTTCTCACAGAAGCCACCTCTGTGGTCTGCCTGCTCCCAAAAGGCTGTGCAAACCCAACACAACAACAGAAACCTGGACTGATATTTTGCATACTGCCTGATTTTTTGTTCTCCAGCATTATCAAACAAGCACAGTCTTATTTCTAAAAGCATTTCTAATTAAATTATACCAAACTATACACTAATTATCAGAATCTATATTTCTCTGTACAGAGCATAGGTTCTAATTCAGATGCAGATTTGACGACACAAAATCTAAAGTGTTATTTAGCTTACCACAAGACAAAACACAACATTTCCCTCCTTACTTCATTCATACTCTGCTGAACATTGGAATCAAAGTGATACTAGGAACACAGGAATGCCACTTTTTGAGCCAAAGTTCACCTGCTTTTCATACACCATTTAATCTCATGATCACTCTCACACTTTCTGTTCTGCTTTAGCAAAACAGCAACAAGCCTATCCTTTCATACCAACATATTCCACTATGAAAATCACCTAAATAGATTTAGATTTAGTATTTTTCTTCCAAATGACACTATTTTAAATGAAAACAAAAGCACATCTATAACACTTAACAGTTAGAATTTTAGATATTCCTTTACAGAAACTGGCAAGATTTTTTTTGAGGGTTAGGTAGTTTCTCTGGTGTGCAGATATGCTAAAGTGGGAGGAAGGTTATGTTTACAAACACTTAACCAAAGTATGCCTTTTCCAAAACATGCCATGGACATCACAAAATCATGTATTTGTTTGACTGAAATTAACAAAGAATTTCATTTCTAGGAAAAAAAAAATGCTCAGCTACAGTGAGGTTTGGAGAGGAAAAGTGACCCCTTCACTTGGCCTGTGCCTTTCATCATCACTGTGAAAGCCAATTTTCATGTTTGCTCTCTTGCTTGACAATGTCCTAATGTAAACCTTCCAAGAAATATTTCTAAGAGCAGATTTTTCATTTGTTTTGTTTTGTTTTGTACTAATGATTTCTGCTATTAAAATTAGAACTAGTTAAGTTAGATTTAGCTTGTTTATTTTTGTTTTCAGATTAAATCATTGGTAGTGCAGAAAGCCTGATTTTCAAATAATATTTCTATATACAATAGAATGGGCAAAAATCTACTTGTCTGTTGCTAATTAACAAAACTAAAATCTTGTGTGGTAGGGGCAGGTTGGAGGGTAGGAAGTCATACTTTTTCTGTGAAATGATTGCTTTATTACAAACCTATTTTATAAAAAATATAGCAATTCTGAAAAGAAGGCTCGTTAACTCTCTAGAGTTCTGAATGCAAGTCTCCAAAGAACAGAGGATAGAAATGAAATGGCCTTTCCCGTGTTGCTGATGAACTTTGTGCTTACTCAAATTCTTAAGAACCACACTTTTAACCAGAAGTTTAAGAAGAGATTGAAGTTAGTATGTCTTATTTAAATGAAATTTTGGATTTTCCTACAGTTTTTGAAGTCAGAAACTCTACCTCAAAACAGTATGAAAACCTTAAGGTATGGGTATCAAATTAAGATACATATTTATGGTATTCAGTAAAATTAGACATCATACTCTTATGATTCCTCAGTGTTCAGTGAATTGAATTGTAATATTAAGCTACTTATTTCCCCCACATGAATTTTCTAGTCGCATGTATGTCACCTTGTGATCTGATCAAAAGGTCAGACTGCCATGGACCACGTCTAATATCTGTTTCAAAATCTAATCAAAATATAAGGAAATTGGTAAAAAAAATATATCTTAATTAAGTTTTAAAGTAAACCTGGTGTAATTTATATCTTAGGAGTGTCAGTGAAAAAAAAAAGCAGTTATGCTTTACAAGCAGAAGTTAGATAATATGGGATGACTCTGTCATATAAAATTTACTCTGCAGTACAATTTTCTATCATTTTCTTCACACTTAAGAATTACAGTGCAAGGGTTTTATCCACACTAGCTAACACAGAAGTATTGTGGGCTCCAGTGCTCCCTGCTTGGTCTACCTCAGCTTGGAGAAGAGAAGGCTCCAGGGATTCAACAAGAGAGCTGGCAAGGGACTTTATACAAGAATGTGTAGTGATAGGACAAGGGTAATGGCTTTAAACTGAAACAGAGTGGTAGATTTAGATTATATATTGGGAAGAAATAATATCTCAAAAGCCATCTGGAATTTGCCTTAAATAATTTAAATTTTTGCATCTTTTTGCAGCTGTGATCCAAAAACTTGTGACAGAAGATGTACAAGCTTATGCTACCACCTCAGCCATAAGTGTGTACATGTCTTGACCTTTCAATTTCCTTGAGAGCCATACCCACTGGATACGATTATTAAAACAAAGAGAAGAGAAGCTTCACTGCACTCTGGCATTTTCAGGGGGAAAAAAAATCCAGCTAATGGAAAGTGCTTGACAATGTTTGCTTTTGTCTTTTCCCTTGCATGTTCAGCTGAACTTAATCTACTGTTTGCAGTTAGACAAAAGGCAGGACAAATTACATGTTTGCCTACGCCTATTCAAAGAAAGGGAACAAAGGTTTCAGAATCAGCCATAGAAAATGGAGTTATTTTTCTCACTCTTTGCAAATATTTAAATTGTAAGCATTTGAGCTGTAGAAATAACAAGCCTAGCTGAAAGTGCCTTTTCCCAAGAAACCTGAAAATACTTTTAAAAGAAGACACTTCTTTTCACTTGTCATGCAAATATTTTAAAGAGCAATTAAGAGAAAGAATTATTAGATTTTTATTTATATGGCAAGAGTCAATTTAATTATTGCAGTTCTGTGTTTAGGTTCTTCTGATGAAAGAATGAAGAAATAGCCAAATCCACAAAAGAATTTCTTTTATTTGTAAAACATTTGTTTAATATCAATTCTGATGTACTCCTGATCCCAAGAAATAGCATAGCCCACAAATTTATAAATATTTAAATTAAATAAATGCTGTAATTTTACCAGAGAACTCTCACCACTAATTCAGCTGCCTTTTGTATTTATCTCTGACTTCTTACTGTACAACCATATTGCTTCTTGCTCCAAGTCTTATGTAATTTACTGAGTCTGAAGGACACACATTTTACCGTACAACATGTAGCAGTGAAAATTAATAAATTTCTTCCAGGAGATGTTAGCCATTTATTAAAAAGGGTTGAACGTATTTCCTACTGCAATCATTTCCAGTTTTGGAAAAGACAAGATTTTGGCAATGTCGTGGGTGGTAGGCTACCATATCACGATATACCAGAATTGTGTGACATCAGTGACATAGACATATTTTGGAAAAGACATATTTTGGTTAATTAAGTTTTTGTAAATATATCTAAATATGCTCTCAAATTTAGCACATCTGATATCTGTACTAGTTTTGAAATGGAGTTGTGGTGCAGCACTGTCTTCGTCAGTTATACCACATTCATAGTTATTGTCCACCACTGTGGTTCTTTTCTTCTGGTTGCATGTTATTCTAAGGGAAAATGAAAAAAATATTAGCATTTTTAGAATGAAGTAAAGATCCTTCTTCTTTCACAACTAAAAATCAGGTAGCTGCAGGCCAGAATTTAACTTAGATATCTCTCTGTGGACTGCCTGAGCAGCAAGGCAGCTATGGTATTTAGATAAAAGGAAACAACAACTATCAGCTTTAAGCACTGAAGACACCAAATTATGATGCGTGAATAAGGCTACTCAATAGGGATTTGTTTTAATAATACAGGTACACAGAGCCCAAAAATGGACTGGAAAAGTCACTCTTTTAAAATATGATTGCTATGCTATAGTTCTCTCATTTGTCACCAACTAGATGAATAAATCAATTTATTAATTGCATAATTATTTCATGATTAACCCTTCCATGTACTCCCACAGAGTGCTATAGCAGCAGAAGAATACCTCTTATCTAGAGTGAGTGTTCAGTTCTATGTAGCCAAAGAGAATACATTTATCTATTTAGTGTAACCTAGTAAAGGAAAACAAGCGTCAGATTTCTTCTGGAAAAATATCTCAAGATTAGCAAATGAGATCTTGGTTGAGAGAATGCCATGAATATCAGAAAGTATATCATTAATTCCATAGGCATATGTGTTTGAGAGGAGTGAATTCATTCCTGTGTTTCTGTAGCAAATTCCACAGCACATGAGTATTGTGTTTATAGAGAAAAGACCCTTTAGCACTACTCTTTCCTAGGTTTTTCTGTCTCTATTCTATGAGTTGATGTAAAAAAAAAGTTGTGCTACTAAGAAAGTACCCAATACCTTTCCTTGATTTAAAAAATGGTTTTCTAATCTGATAACAGGGTTTCTCCACAAGAATGTGATGGAAAAGTGTTCTTTGGTGGCTGACCAAAATAGCACAAGAGCAAATGGGTCTTTATCTTTTGCATGTTCAGCATGGAATAAAAGTTGTCTTTGCAAATTGTCTGTAATTACCAAGTTGCTTTTTTAAACTGGGGTGTCTGAAATGGATTCTTTAAATTTTTGTTTTGTGACACAAGCTGAATTTGTCACAGCAATATTAGGCAAATGCTGTGCTCTTGTGTATGTCTGATGAGCTACTCATCTACTGCATTTTTAGATCTAAATCTAAAACGTTAGCAGAGGTTTATTCATCCTACAGAATACTTGATCTTTTGGTGATGCATAAGCTCCAAAAGTTAATGGTTACTTGCTGTGAATTCCTCATGAAGACTGGAAAAGGTTAAACTGTCATAAAAATCCCTGCTTTGTAGTATTTGGCAGAAAAGATAGTCAAGCTCAGAGTGACTGTGTTACCTTCTTCTAGCAGATGTTGGTACCCTGACCTATCCTTTTGTCCTCTGCTAAAATAAAGGTCCGAAGCTTTTTGTAATTCTCTTTGTCACTGATAGCTGAATCTCTCCAAAATTTTGAAGTCAAAAAAAGGTTAATCTCATAAAATGCCATTTTAGTTACACCCCACTGTTTGTATTTTGACAAAATCTAAGATCTTTGAATATTTTTTTCTTTTTGGTGACATGACAAGTCCCATTTCTCAAATTTTTGTTTATGAGGCACATTTCAGTTAAAGTGAATCTTGGTTGTAATCAAAACCTTTTTCTAAACTTATCTCTACACAACAAGCTAGTTTATTTTTTTCCTTTTTATAACTACAGCAAGAAGTAAAGTAAGAGTTAGCTGAATATTTTATCTCTGTATGAAGGAGACAAACACTAAGAAGTTTAACTGACAAAGAATAAGGAGTTAAAGTAATAGACTAGAGGAGCAAGAATCAGAGATTTTTTTGGTCAATCTTGTTTTTATATTCTAAAAATACCAATTTCTTCCTTAATTTTGAAGGCAAGTGCTTTTACGTGATGGAAAGAAAAATTGTTTGGCTGATAACCTGCACCCAGTTAAAGAAAAGTACAGGACTGTGCTGTGATCAGCAAGCAATGAGCTGGGCCCTCACCATGCCTGCCTTTCCTACCACGTGGCCGTGCTAAGCCATGCTGTTCTTGGCACAAAAGCAACACACTAACCCACCCTGCTAGAAAAAACATTTATGTATGGGTTGGAAAACAATTTATTTAGAATGAAGGAGAGAAAAACTTTAAGCTTTCTCCATACTTATGTTATTTTACTAGGTGATCCTTTGCAAGTAACTTCAATTTTACCTGGAGTTCAAGGAACACTTTGAAGGTTTGGACTACTGTTCCTCATATATGAGCCATAAAAATTCCTCTAATCACCCTCTAGCTCCTACAAAATGGCTTCTTTTTACAGAGAACATAACAAAAGGTATTAATAAAGGTATGGAGGATGTAAGGATAAATTTTGGGAATGCTAATAACATCACACATAATTTTTTTCATAATTAATTTATTATTAAAAATTGAATTTTGAAAGAAATTCCTACAATATCAATACCATATTTTCCAATAAATTTAATTTAGAACATGCATGTTGTAATCTGCTTTTATAAACTAATACACCCTAGGTTCATCTAACATTAACTTTGATGGGTATAAAAGAGATTTTTTTGTGAATTTATTTTATTGGAAAGTGCAACATATTTCATCTTCCTCATTACTGATGTCTGTAGGAACTGGATTACATTTTCTCAAGTATCTCTCAGAAGCTGTAGTACAAACCTACAATCCTAGTTTCCTTCTGGATAAAAGCTAGGATAGTCAACAGCTTCAGCAACTTCCAGGTTATAGTCCCACCTGATACTTGCTAGTTATTATTTATTAAACTTCTCTCCAGGCAGTACTGGGCCTATGCTTCTTAAATTTGTATTCCTCTCTTTTTTTAAAAATGAAATTCTGATGCACAACAGTCTGAAGCTCCCACATCAGTGTTCCCCACAGACCTTCCTGTGTCTCAGAGAGTTAAGTACACAAATGAGAAGACCAAAATGCAGCATGAATATTAATGTTCTGGCAGTGTGTCTTTCAGCTGGCAGGACTCCTTTACTTGGGCAGCTGCCAGATGTGATCATTAGGAATACAAAACTACTTTATGAGGAAAGTGTGAAATAAATCTAGAATCTACTAGAAAACCCAAAACTGTTGTTTCTTTATTGCAAATATACCTTTACTTTTAGCTACAGACTACTAGGATATCTGTTAGAAACGAAAAAGTAGATACTGCCCAAAATTGAATAAAATGCTGCAAGCCAACATTGCAGAATAGGGGAAGATGTGCAGAAGCAGATGCAGTGCCTTTGTTTCTTCTCTCTGAGAAACTGAACATGTATTAGCAATGTATATAAGGGATGCCTGAGTGTTAATATGTTGTTATTTATGTCTTTCTTTCTGTCCCTTTCTAGGATGTTTTATTTTGGTAAATTAAAAACAAGGGTCTCTGCAGACTGGCAGTGTCCAGATGTTTCCTGTGTATTTTCTAAGCTGAGCACCTCACATTACCAGTTGCTGTGACACATGTAATGTCGTTAGACAGGGAATAAACAACTTCAAAAACATCTACAGAGCCCAACATCTAATTAGTCAAACAAGCAGGCTGGGAAATCAGAAACACCAGAGCCAGCTCTATCATGCAGCTTTTTCTCATGCTACAAGAAAAACTTATGCCAGCTGAATCTTTGCTCCAAGGTAGTACTGAAATTATTTCAGGTACAAATAATCATGATCACATGAGATTCAACAAATGATAGTCTTGTAGAAAAAATGCTGACTTTTTCAGTGGTTACTGAAATGATGTAATTGGGAAAGAGCAAGACGAGGATGCTAGGACATACTGGAGGAGAGACTAAAATCTTCCTCTTGGAAAATTAATATAAGATGATTGTAAAATATTCACCGCAAATCCACTTCTGACTGTGGTGGGGCTGGGAAAGAAGAGTAGCTTTCACACAGGCCTTCATTTTATTTCTATAAAACTTGCCTATGTGCATGCTCAACCTGTAACTCTGTAAATTGCTCTATATTCACCCACTGCAGAAAGTGAGGGAATAGGAAAGACAGAATCAGACTATTCTCTGAGGTGCACTAAAAAATAAAGATGCAATAAGCTGAATGTAGCAATTCCTGCCTACAGAAAAAGGAAATAATATGATCCAGTTGCAAGTGTTTATACATGAGGCTGTGTTTTCCAGAGAGGCTCCTGGAGATTTTCAAAACTGATCTAGAAGTCTTAAGCAAACTGATCTACTTTGAAGTTAGTTCTGCTTAGAGCAGGTGTCTGGGCTTGACAAGTACCAGGAGTCTGTGATAAACTGAATTTTCTTGCAATTCTGTGACATCCTACCATGTTTCAGGGATGCTAGATTCCTTGAACTTTTAGCTAAAACTGCGTGTCAGAACTGGAATTCGTATTTTTGGGGGTGTTTTTCTGACACAAACAATGAAATGACTGTTTTTAAAGGCAAACCAGTCCTTAATGTGCTTGCATATTTGATTTCGTTTCCATATGTAATATTTTCTGTGTTGTCACTTTGTAACTAGAACTTTCTAAAGCATTTCAGGCTGCTTTTGCAACCTGGGCACCTTTGCTTAGACTATTTTTAATTGAGTGAGTCAGAAACAATGTCTTTGGTTGTTTCTGCTCCTTAGGGACTGAAGGACTGAAGGAGTATTTGGGCTTATTACTTATGTATCCTTTCTCCTGACATGCTGCCATCTCTAACTCTTCATTTGATTTTAAGAACCACTCAATTTAAAAAAAAAAAAAAAAAAGAAGAGGCTTGAAAGGCAGAGGAGGGTGAGTGAAATGTTCCTAAACAATCAAATAAGTGATAGCACTTACTGAAACATGGCTGAATTGCAAATTATTAAGAGTTATATTTGTAATGAACATGGAGCTTTTAGTCTTAACAGATGTGCTGCAATGTTATTAGGATGAGTTAGTTTGTTGTTTGAGTGTTTTTTGCATGACTCCAGAGCAAAAATTTTCTGGCATAGGAGAATGACTGCTTTGTCTTGATCTCTAATTCAAGTAAACCCTTGGACTCATAAGAAATGCAGTCTAGATCATGCAACATCCTAGTAGTCTAGGTCTTGTTATTGTAGATATAAGAAATTATAAATTCTTTCCTTTATGTTCACTTCTATTTATTCTAGACTTGACACGTACCTAAACAGAAACAAGTTACTTGCTCTTAGCTTATATACAGAATTTATATCTGTTTCCATCTCCAGCAAGAAAACAACAGCAGGAATGCACAAATACTGCTTCTCAAAAGTAATGTAACATGCTGCTCAGGAATTTTGTGGGAAGCATTAAGTTAGTACCAACAAAATAATGAAAATGACAACAGATTTCTGACTTTCACTAGAAGCTGGCATATAGAATTAACTGATTTTTGATTTCTAAAGGAAAAGAATGCAAGCATAATTGGTTTTGCCAAAATGTAAGTGCACATTTTTCCCAGATGTAAGGGCATCATTTAGAAATAGAAAATTCATCTGATAGCCACAGCTAAAATGTGTTCATCTTCAAAGATTGTCTGAATAGGTCTTGCTGGAAAATCAACAAGATTGATATACACATTATTGAGAGCAAGGTGTTTAAAGGAGGAATGCAGGTGCTATAACACAAAGACTTTCTCCAGCACAAGTCAGAGCTGTCCAGAGAATGAGAAACCACTACTGGGGCAAAGAGTCATAAATATCTGCCTGTACCTGATAAATACCAAGTGTTAGGATCAAACTGAGTCTTTTTCTAAACAAATTCTACTCATCCTGGACTTGTTTATGCCTTTAACTTCCTTTAGAAACTTTATTTATAGAATTTACTGTATGCAGAAGTTTGTGGGCAAAATAATTTTCTTTGCACATTACATCAATGTTTGCTAGCAGATCTAGCAGGTCTCTAAAGATATGCATTAACATCCTCCTCACTGTATCACATTGTATGTGTGGTGCTGCTCAATACACACAAGGTTCTTTGGAATTTTTTTTTTCCTTAGCTAATAGGAAAAAAAAAAATTCCTGTTTTGTTCACGGCTGAACCGACACAAAAAAAATCTAGATGACTTTTCAGCAATTCTAACTGCATAACTATGCTAGTTTAACTATGCAACTACCATACAATCTATACAAAAAAATTAACTATGACAAAATCACCATATTTCTGGTTTGCAGACAGAATTTTCAGTCTCTCACAGATATTGATACAATGTAAAGCAAAGGCTTATTTCATTAAGGCCTGAACCATCTCTTGTCATTCTAGTGATCAGAAATAAGACAAAACAAATAGATGGCAACTAACTTACTGCACAAAGACCAAAGGCATTTCTGTTTCATAGTAAAATAACATGGACTGCTTTATTACTTTCATATTTACATGGGTACCCAAAATCTGCTTTATTTCTTCCTCACTACACAACCTGTTGAAGACAATAATACGAAATAACTCTTATTGATAAATGAAAAAGAGAGAGAAAACATTATCAAGCTGATCATTAGTGATAGCAGCTGTTACATAATTTTGTTATGAAGCTATTTCCTGCTGCTAGAGGGTTTGAAATAACATTTACTTGTATAATTGTAATTGTATTTATTTTATTCCTCCTGGCCTAAATAAAAAGCAGAAATTAAACAGTATCAAATATTTCATGGAGATAACCTCTTTAAAAAAAATGAATTAAATGTTTTTACTGATATTTGACATGTTATTGCAAAATAACTGGTGGTAGAATCATATTGCAAACCCAAACTATACTAACTTCAAATATCAATATTTTCCCCTCATAGGAATAGACTTCCATCTAATCATCTTCTATCAATCCATAAATTATTTACTTACTTATTTACCTTTTTATTACTTATGTATATTAAATTATATAGGAACCATAGTATCTTCTTTAGCCATGGCAAATACACTTGCTTAAAACTATCCATTCAAATCTATATCTATGGTGAGTGAAGTGATACAGCCCTTAGAGGTGACAAATACATGTATATGAGACTATGAGACATCTCTCTCCTATAAGAGGTGTCTCAAGAGGGGCATGACCCTCTTCTCCTCAGGTATGAGTACCTTAAACTACCTGTGCAGCTTATTTATGTCTATTATTAATAAATAATGAAATCTACCTGGCCTGTGGGAGTAATTTTTGTTAAATTTCCTAATGGTTGATCTCTAAAACCACACAATGAGACCACTGTCCCAGATCAGAGCTTTCTCTCTCTAACTGAGTGCATCTGAAAGGGATTGATGTCCCAATGAGCATGGGGCTCACTGGCAGCAGAGGTCCTGGTGAGTGCATGAAACTTATCAAACAATGTTTGCAGTAGATTGCAGGATGTGGGAAACTTATTAGGGGACCCTAAGGGGAAAGGGGAAAGGGGAAAGGGGAAAGGGAA
>VXBR01006352.1:1270403-1291341 GCA_013400215.1 Cisticola juncidis | reverse complement strand
AGGAAAGGAAAGGAAAGGAAAGGAAAGGAAAGGAAAGGAAAGGAAAGGAAAGGAAAGGAAAGGAAAGGAAAGGAAAGGAAAGGAAAGGAAAGGAAAGGAAAGGAAAGGAAAGGAAAGGAAAGGAACAAGGTGGCTGTGAGAGAACAAGTAGGAAGGAAAAGGTAACAACATTGGCAGGCCAAGGGAAGCAAGGATGAGACACCACATGCAGGTGGGTCCTGAGTGCCCATTGTTAGCAACTCAGAGAGGCTGTGGCTTAGCGACTTGCTAAGAGGATTGAGCAGGTAGCTATGCCACAGTTAGCTGGCTGCACTGATTATCTCCCATCCTGATAAACAGGAGCAGAGGAACAGTCCATGCTACTCCTGTTGGGATGAGAGCTGTGCAGAAAAAGACACACTTTTGTCAGTCTGTGCACCTAGCCATGGTAATACCGTCTCTGCTGGGAGCATGTGCTGGGATCTTGCAGTGAGCTGGACCTGGGAAAGGAGGAGCTCCTGGGTCCTGCATATCCCTTCAGCTGCCACGTGAGCCACAGAGCTTCAGTACCACGGCAGGTTTGCTCTCCAGCTGCTTGGGAAGGCACGAGCATTACCTAACAGGTCACTCCACCCAGTTCTCTCTTTATTTGGGCAAGACTGGAAGGAAGGACATGCCAGCTCTTCATCCATGGTCATATCTCTCTTCCTTATTATCTACCTGTAATTTTGCAGAAGGAAAAGCTTTTACATTTTAAAGTGAATGGTCGGTGTGTTCTTCTAAAGAGTTCCTGAAAATTCATGTGACTTGTGGAATGGTGTTCATTACATGTGCTCAATTAATTTTTAAAAGCAGTAAATAAGCTTTGACTCTGCAAATAAAAAGTAGTGAATGACGAACTCTCTTCAGTTCTCTGGTGATTCCCAGGTCCTGCTTTCCACACAGCACTATATTTACATTCTTCATTTGTCTGTACTATTAATATATCAGAGTGAAAAAAAGACATAAAAAAAAAAAAGAAGCAGCATCTATTCAGACACAATTATACACAAATTAAGACTCAAAAAGCTCTTATCAGTGATGTTGACTAGAGTTTCATCTTGATCTCAATGCATTGCTCTTATTAAGTACCATCTTGAGTGACAACAATAGAAACTTGAAATGTGAATCACACTTTAATCTGTGATTGCACCTGAATATATTTCATCCATTTGCCTGAATATTTATTTTAATCACTCTCTAGCATGATCCACCACAGAGCAAAATAAAAGAAATAGTTCCTGAAGAACAATGTGTTATTGCCTCTTATTTCCTAACTTTTTTCTCAATTTGTACTTGTCCCATACTTAGTAATCCACATACTTGTCCTAGGCTTCTTATCCGAGAAAGGGGTGTTTGTGCTCCACTGCAATATAAATATTAGCTTTTAAAATAAAAGCATT
Organism: Cisticola juncidis; assembly: GCA_013400215.1. Classification (NCBI taxonomy): domain Eukaryota; kingdom Metazoa; phylum Chordata; class Aves; order Passeriformes; family Cisticolidae; genus Cisticola; species Cisticola juncidis. Next base: position 1,289,920 of record VXBR01006352.1, on the reverse strand, counting down.
CTGGAGTGTTGCACTACAATCTACAACCATGAATATAACCTGAATATAGAATGAAAGCAATGGTATTGCAACTTTTGCTTTTGTTGCTAGTGATATAGATTCAGAACATCATTCTAAAATCCATCCTTTAGATGATGATTGGTTGGCAGCAGACAGATGATTTATGATAGGAAACACAGGGAAATACAACAGACTGAGAGAGGATGAAAAAGAGGAAAACAGAAAAAAAGAAAGAAAGGGGTAATCTTAGAGAAAGGCCGTGGGAGATAAAATTATGCACATGAGACAAATGAGAAAAATGCAAGGAGAGAAAATGATAGAATAATATTAAATAAAAAGGCTTAGAAAAGTTAAAGGTAAAAAAAGATAATCATGAAATCAAAGGAACATAATTATTGGTAAAAAGACTTATGAATACTTTTTTTCTGTGCATCTATAACTAACAGAAAGGAGGGTAGGTAGAATTAGTCAAAAGCACTAAAAGGATAAAGAGAAATCTCTAGAGATATAGCCAAAGAAACTAAAGAAAGGCAAAGAGCAAAGGAGTAGAACATAATACATCTTTTACAGCAAATATTAACATTTTACAATTTATTTTATTTTCTCTTCATTAGCACTTTTTATATTCTATACAATTTTAGAAATCTAGTCTTGAGCTATGTCCTACAAGTCAGTAGATATGAAATGACAATTAAAAGCATAAATAAACTTCTCAAAGTAAAACATTGATGCAAAATATTTTCCATTATAGAGGAGATGTTTCATTTTAGTTTCAAGTCAATAAGTGGCATTAATTTATTATAATAATGATATTTTTTATTTTCAACTTTTCACTGATTTTTGAGATGGATTTGAAATATGATTCAGAATACCTCAATACAGCATACAAGTATTGAGCATATATATTTGACACACGTCATTAAGATTGCATTTCGCTGCTGTTTAAAATAGCTGAAAATGAGAAACCCTTGAGATACACAATGTTTACCATTCAGGTTTGATTTTCTGTGGGATTTTCAGTGGTACAGTGGCAAAGATACATTATTAGTTGATGATTTTATATATACATTAAAATTTGAGGGGCCTTTTCCATCAATATATAAATAAAGACATCTGAGAAGGTCATGTAAGAAACAACAATCATTCATAGACTAAATGATACTGAATTTTCTCATTTTCACAAAATGAAGAGACGAAAAGGGGAAACTTCACTGCTTGCCAAGTTTTCCTCCCACTGTATGTATTTAGCCAGCATGACTGGGACAATAAAGATCTCTAACACAGAGGCACTGACTCTGGTGGGGTAAGATCCATCCAGTCTGCATCCTGTTTACCATATTTGCAGATTTTTATCAGTGTTGATGAAAAGGAGGCAGATAATAGTAGCAGAACATTTTAAGTCATATCTGTCACTGTAGTAAGACTCAGGTTTTTACAGAAAGGTTCTCTGCATAACAGTACTAGAGATTTTATGTGTTTGACTAAATAATTTAATGAACCTAAAAAAAACATTACTTTGCTTTCTTGAGCAGAATTTTGCAAGAATTATGCAATTTTTGACTTAATTTCAAATGAAAAGAATGTTTCCTTTTGTGTATTTCCTTTAAGAAAATTTGAAAATCTATACTCGGGACATTAATAATGAGACAGTTCATGATTTGTTTGCTAAAGAACACAGTTGCCTGTCTCTGTGGGCTTTGCCATAGAAGGGAGAGATGGGATGGTGCTAACTCAAGGTCTGGTGGAGGAGAGATCTGGTTATCTCGTCCTGGTTAATGCATCCTAACAAAAAATCCCACTGGGGCAAGCAGTGTAAAGAAGCAACTGCTTATATGCATATCACTGGCCAAACAAAAGGAAAACCAAATAAACAACTGTGATGAAATGCACTCTGATGGGTAAAAGGGAATTCTGGCAGGGGGAGATCATGATGATGGACTTACAGCCCATCAACCCAAGAAATCAACTCAAAAGACTGAACATAGGGACTAATTGGCATTAGAAGTGAGGGAATCCTTCAACCAATAGAATATGAGAACTATATATCAAATGAGCCTTAATTCCTATGTTTGCTAAGAGGTATCAATGATGAAAAGTTTTGAACAACCTCAGGAATTCCATAACCAAGAGTGTGAAGAAGTGGGATGCTTCTGGATCCATGGATGGTGACAATCCTCTGCTTGATATCTCTCTCTGTCTCACTCTACTCACTTTTTCTATTCCTTTCAATCTATCTATCTACATTTATTGTTAAACAAAATCTGCATGTGGTCTCATCTGCACCTTAATTCAGGCAGAGGCTTCTTTTACTAATTGTCTCATAACATTTGCCAAAACAGAGAGCTGATCCCAATTTTATTCTCCCTTCCAACAAATCTCAATAGGCACATGAGCAGTTTCCACAAAACTTGCAAAGCTGAAATTCTTTTGTTTTAATTCCAATGAAGAAATCTCATTGTTAAATAAAAGGAGAGAAAACTCAATATTGACTTTGTTAAAAGGCACTTCAGATGTTTCACTCAGCTGTTAAATACTCACATTCATACTTATATATTTTCAGTGGGTTTATTAAACACTATCAGACAATTCCTGTAAGCATTACTGCAGAGTGTCATCCCTGCGATGATATGCAGGAAAGTACAGGAACAGAATTCTGACATTGTCTGCTTTCTAATATCCCTTAGATATAGCAATCTAAACATTACTATTCAGTACCCCAAGGCTCTCTTTTTCCCTGAGCTCTTACTGATTTTGTTGTATATAAGAAATGTCCAGAACAATCACAGACATGCTTCATATCGTCCCATCTATGTTTAAAATGTTTAGATTGCTGGAGGCTAGAAATGCTCAGTATTTTGTTCCACCAGTTGAAGTGTTTGCAGGAGAAACAACACCTACAAAAATTAAGTTGTTTTCTTTTGAAAAACATTTTGAAATATCAACATGCAAAGGCTGCAATACTGCATTCAAGGGATGCAGGATCAAAACTGTGCCATTTTAAATATTATCAAAGTTCACATTAAGTAAGATATACAAGTCTGTTAAAATTTCATTTTTGTAATCTTGCGTATTGCATAGGCAAAACCTATACCCAGGTATTCTTATTTTCTGTGCCCAAACTCCTTAATGCCTCAAGACATCAAACTCAGGGTTTGAAAAGACTGCATCAGCCACCAGATCCAGCCTTCTGCAACTGTGGGAAGCAATTCAATAGGGATGGAACTCAAAGACATTCTCCAGAACATCTGCACTATTATCTTCTGTACAATAAATATGTGAGACACCTGTAAAATATAACACATTGAACACTTCTATACAAAGCACCATATGTCTCAGGGAATCAGCAAGAGAGGAGATAAGAAGGTTGCCAGTAATGAATTGAATTGCTGAAGTGCAGAGTTTGTTATCCAGAAGTGAATGCAGTCACTTCCCTAATGATCTTCTCGCATCTGCCCAGAGGAAAATTGTTTCCTATTTCCTGACATGAAATATCTAGTAATTTTATTATGTTGGCTTGTAAATATGGGAGCAAATAGCACTAATCAGCAACTTAGAAATACAGAAAATAGCTTGTATGGAGAAGCTGGACAATCTTATTCACCCCTAATTTTGAGCAGAGAGCTTGGGATTTGATATAATCATTGCTAGAGTAAGACAATTTATTTCTGAGTGGGATTTATTGCTTATGTGTATTGAACATATTAAATAGATATTTAGATTCAGACAACTGTGATGTGAAGAGCAATAAACTAAGGTAAAGGATTGGGAAAGGAGGGGGAATCTCAAATTATATTGAAGTTTTTTACTGTTGAATACCACCCAGTGACCACTACTAGACCAGACCTTTGAAAAATTCAAGCATGGATATTTGTAGTCAGCTTCCCAGCTATGGGAAAAAAATAATAAACCTTCATTGATCACATTTGAAGACATAGACCTAGATTATTTTCCTTTACCAAACATAATGTTATCAAAGGATACATTGGGAAAAAATGGTGACAAAACCTAATAAACAAATCAGAAAGAAGATTTCTTTTCCCAGGATATGTTTTTTGTGTTCAAAAAATGTTTCCACATTGAGGATCCCTGTATTAATTATGCAGTTAGGAATTACATCATCACCTAAATGGATATAGATACCAACATTTTTGCTGAATAAATGTTGATCTGAAAGGAGAAAAGTGAAAGGGAAAGAGAGAGAATCTTTTGGGATGTATATGCATATATGGTAAGAAAAAATTGTCATCAGATTTTGCAATACTTAAGATATTCTATGAATAAGGAGAGAACTAAACTAAGCCTCCTATACAATATATGCTTCTAAATTCAGTCTCAAAAAATTCTGACCTTTTACTCCATTTCAGAGATATTCTTACTTCTTTTCTCTATAATCTCTATTAATTTAGGAAATATTCCTTCAAGAGGCACAATAGATCATAACCTTCCCAATAAAGCAGCTGTTTAGAGAGATAGAGAGGTTTCCAGTATGGTTGAGAACTAGTCTCATATGAGTAACCACAAAAAATACATCATAGGAATGAGGAAACTGAAAATATGTTGTTTGAAAATTGTGCCTTGTGTCCCAGGTCCATTACTTGAAAGAATCAAATTAAAAGGATTATAATTTCTTATTCTAGATTCTTGTCATGTTTAATAAAAGTTCTTTGAGAAGGGGTTTAGCAAGAAATTTTCTTTCCCTAGACTGTCCATACTCTTAAGAAGGTAAATTTCTCTTGTACCTAAGGTATGATACCAGTGACAGCAGATAAACAAAATATATCTGCAAGAAGTACTTGAGAACTTATGTTGAGATCAGTTTTGAATCTGAGTTTGCAAAAGCTATTTACTGTACGCTTTTCTTCTTTTCTTTAAAAATTCACATAAAGAGTCATAACCCACTTTAGTGTTTATAATTGATAATCTTTATTGAATACCTAAGAAAAAAACAAGTTCTAGCTTTTAGGTGGACTGTGCCACTATGATTTTTTAAAGCAAAACAAATAGGATCATGTTTCCTTTAACCCGCATTTATAGCTTGGATATAAAATTTCAATTAAATAATAACTGTGCTTTTTGGAAAAGAGAGACTTTTTTCCTGTCTCATAATCACATAATATTGTTTAACAGTACACATGAACATTTAGATCTATTCACAGTAATGTTGCATCCACAATCAGGTTTACGGTGCATCTATCTGTGAGCACAAATGGCTACAGTTAGGTGTCAAACTGAAATATTTTCCAGAAGCAAAAGCCTGCCAAACACTTTATATTTGCCATTATGAGCTAGGTTTAGACAGAAAATATGTGAAATCATGTTGGCAAAATTCAGTTTTACAGGATCCAAACAGTATTTCAAGCAAAATTCAGCCACGTGTTTTGGATAACTGTCTAAGCCTGGGGAATCAATGCTTTTGTCTTTTCTTATTTGTAGGTGTTAATCCAGTACATCTGGCTGCAGTACTCAAGCTCTGAAATTTCCCATTGGAGAGTCTCCTTTGGATCCAGCTGGAGTCATAGGTACTGGAGTCCTTTGTTGTAGGCTAGCCTTCTTCTCAAATGATGGATGAGAGTCCTGAAACTACAGATCTCCATTCAAACACTTTCAGACAAAAAAATATTTTAAATTTCCAAATATTTCCTAATTCTGTGTAGCTCTACTCTTGATTTATGCTCTAGAGCAAATTAGAGTTTTATTGTTAGGGATTTTTTAATGAAAACTAAATAATAAAATTAACAGTTGTAGGCAGGAAAAACTCTAATAATAATTTTCATCCCAATCTGCTTGCAACAGGGGCAATAAAGATGAAGGGCATTGTCTTGAGTAGTGACAAAAAAGGTAAAATCTCCAGTTCATCTTTACAACTTAAATGATGGGTGAGCAGATCTGCAACATATTCCCAAAGATTTCTGGAGTGACTTGGTACTTTGCAGACATGACCAAAAGTACATCTATGTCTACAAATTACATCTTCGACTACATACTACATCTTCAACTGAATGTACCACAATTTCCTTTTGTTTACTTGGAAACAACCAATACATCCACTTTCAAAATTACTGATTGCACCAGGGAAGCCAGTGAACCTTGTGGCATGATATCTCCTGATAAATAAATTATCGTTGTGGTTCTCATTATTAATGATCATAAAGTGCTCACCTAATGAAGGTATTTGTGAATGCTGGTTAGTAACACAGATGTGTATTACCTGATACAGGAACAGTCACATTACTTAAAAGCATAAAAGCAGCATAATTAATGTAGCTAGCAAGAAAAATTAAAGCCTCATTTATTTCAGGGGAAACTTGGTGCCTAACTGTATATAAACAAGGCAGCCAAAGTGACTGGAATGTCATTATTCAAATTCGTGTTTCCTTGATAAAAATAACACAAAGTCAGTTATCTTGCTCATTCATTTTATACCTCATTTCTTCATACATTCTGTGGAGGGATGACAATCCCCAGCTCTTCTAAGTTACTCTGTGTGTGGTGACTGCTAGCTTGTTTTAAATGCAAACTAAATTTTAAAAAATACAGAAAAAAGTTCAATAATTTTCTCTTTAAAATTCTATCTAAAATTAGTAGGAAGAGCTTTAGGGTTTTGAGGTTTTTCTCAGTGTAACTTAAGAATAAAACCGTCTAGAGTACTAGGGGATCTTGACTACCCTGTCTGTTTTTTTTGTGTCCAGTTTGTTTATGGTTTTCTTGACTTTGCTCAATAAGCTTACATATGTTAAAATTTGTTTTCTAGGTATGCCTTCTCTGGGAGTCCTTAAGTATGATCTGTATTTTTGGACATTTACTTTAAATAAATTCTATTTGATAAGCTAGACAATGCAGTTCAGACCTACATTCCAGTTCTGCCATTTAAAATGGTAAAGAGCTCTGATTTAATGAATTAAAGTAAACTGAGTCAGCACTGTGCACACAAATTTTCAATATCGACATTTCAGAATCAATAGTATAGAGATGTCAACCACACTAAAAACCAACAGCTCTGAAACACACTTTCCATTAAATCTTATTGGAAAAGTTACTGAAATAAAATTAAATGCATAAATATCTAAACACTTCCTTGTACTTGATCTAGTATACACTTGTATCTGGATTGCATGAGGTTTTGCTTGATTTTTAATTAAAACTGAAGTTTCTCCTTCCTTCTCTATAAAATGAAAAAAAAAAAGAAATTATTTGAAATATGATGGTGGATTATTTTCCTGAATAACCCTGTATTTATTCTCATGTAGTTATTTTAACTGAGAGGAGCAAAGATTATTTGTCTAATCAAGGAACAGTTGGAAGGGAAAAATTCTAAGAACATTCCATGCTTTGAGGAAAAATTACACAAAATGTAACAAACCTTCCCCAAACATCAGAAGATTGTTCAAATGATATTTTATTCTATCCCAGTGTCTATTCACTTTCCCAAAGCCTTCTGGACTGCCCTTCCACTGTGAGAAAGGAGCCATCATTTATCACAGCCTGCTCCTTGCTTGCAGGGCCCTATTAACCTCACTGTCAGGCCCTGCCATCTCCTCTTGGGTAACCGTGAAGGACAGCTTTCCCATCTCACAATATTGCACAGAATATCACCTTTATTAGTCTCACTCTTTCCTAGCTTTTCCTCACCAAGAACAGGCACAGTTGCATAACTGTTTTATGTCTATAGTTAATTCAAGCATGTTCTTTGAAAAATTGTCAAGTGTTTGGAAACTGTCGATGTTCTCTCTTCAGTATGTTGTATATGTGCTTAAAAATCTAAGGGGAGAATTTGAGGGCAAAAAAGAAAATTCAAAGTAGAAATTTACACTTTAGGGACCTCTTCTTTTCAGAAAAACATAAAGATTTTTTCCAGGTGACATTCTGCTCAGTTCAGTGTGTATTTAAAATAGATCCTATTCACTTAAAGCTTCTCACCCAAGGAACAGTCAAAAGTACTCATTTGGATTTAAAAATAACTGAATTTTCAGAATTTTCTGTGGACTCTGACTCACAGCCATCCTTCTCCTTGCTCAGTGCTACCTGATCATCTCAAACCATTGTCAGGGCAGCTCACGGCTGGCTCTTCAGAACTCCTCACGCTGTGATTTTCCCCCTTTTCCCATGTGCTGCAGAAGTCTGGGGAACCCAGGAAGAAGGGCAGCCTGCCTCCCAAAGTGCCACTCAGGGATTATTTTCTAAGTATGATCCCAGCACAGCATTGATGCCCATGACTGGATACCTTAAAAGGAAGATCAGAGAGTACAAACACTCCCCCCATGGCCCTTCCTTATGTGGTTCCCATAAGTGTGCACTTATCTACCTGTTTAGCTTACAACTCATACAGTCATGCAAGCACAATACAACCAAAAAATCCACAAGTCGAACACATGGAGAGATTTTTGATAAGCAAAAGAAAGTTTTACTATCATCACAATAGATAAGAATCTTTCTCACTATTTACTGGCCCAAATTTTTATTTTCTACCCCCAGCTGCTCTGTTATTTCACTTACTAACAGCATGTCAGAAATAGGTATATAGCACAAAATAATCTTCACATTTGAATAACAGACATTAAACTATGACTCTGCTCATAGTTTCCAGAACAAGCAAATAAATCAGGAAGTGCCTATGAAAACTTCCAGTTCAAATACTACCATTTTAAGCAAAACCAAGTTAATAAGAATGGAACTAGATTTGAAATACTGCTAAAATTTAACACTGAAAGTCATTTTCATGCAAACACAATATGAGTAAAGGCATCTAACAGCTTCACATTGAGAGGAGCTGTAATGGTGACGGAATTCGAGGGAAAAAATAGGAAGAGAGTTCTCAATAGAATACCTCATTTCTTAAGCATAAATTTTGTATAATACATGTGAGAAGATTCTATTAATACCCTTGGACAAGAATGACAGGTGTGGAGCAGAGAATTGCACGTCTTATTGCTGTTTCATATCTAACAAGTTGTTAGCTGTTTTCTCTGATATGTATTCCTTGTCAAGATGTGAAGGTGTTGATAAAATAATTCTCCATGTCTTTTTCCCATCCCCTCTCATAAAACATTGATGAAAACAGAAAAGGATCTACGCTGGAGAAAAGAAAAGGACATACAAAACACCACCTTAAAATTAAGTATTTTTGAAGCAAAATCCTCAATTTCCTATTAAAAAGTGCTGAAAGGGCTTTCTTTTAAAACATCCTTGTTCAAAAGGAGTTCTAGCTGACAGAATATTTGAAGCAGCAATCTTTAATCTATCACTGGCTACCTGAAAACTTTGTGTATTATTAAAACAAAACAAAAAAAGAGAGAAATTACAAAAAAAGCAAAACAAAAAGGAAACAACAAAACCCCCAGAAAACATAACAAAACAAAAAGTAAAAACAACAAAACAATCTGGGACACAAATGGCTCTTTACTCACTATTCTTCCTGCATATTCTAGTCATGAAAATTTGCTAAGAGCTCTGTAAAACAAGGTGACAAGTATTTTAAACATCACGTAACATAAGTTGAAAAAAACCAAGCTGACTATACAGTGGAAACCTTATTTTAAAAGAACTCAAATCCACCTTCCCAATGATAAAAGTAAAGTCATGACACAATTATGAACTGAATGTTTGCCTTTGATATATTGTCTCTTTCACAAATAGTCACTGCAGTGTTTGCAACAAAAATCATGGTATTTGATAAAATATTTGTATTTCTGCTGGGTAGAGACACAACACACAGCAAAAATACAATCTACAGAGCAGAGGTAGAATCTTCCTTACTGCTTTCTTTTATCATGGTTAAATGGTTTAGGAGAGTGGGTTTTTTAGAAAGTCTGCCACCAGAACTTTATGAAAGGGTGTCAGTTTATCCTCAAATCATGTTCACAGTTTAATGAAGTAATTTTTCTTAGAAATTTTTCAGTAAATGTTTTCAAGAAGTTTCTGGATTTCCCTAGCAAATATACATCAAATCCAGCTTTAGGTGTAAAAGCAGCAGCACAAGGACACCTGAACTGGAGAAGTGAGAAGAGGAAGAGACGCTGAAATCTGCTTTCAATCTCTTCAGAAAGAAGCTGCAGAGAAGATGAAGTAGCAACAAACGAAAGAGGTGGAGCTATAGGCACAGGAATAGACAAATACTTTTGGCATTTTATATTTTGTAACTCTTTCTTTGATAATTGTTCCAAATTCTTCACTCTTGTATGCTTGNTTTTTTTTTTTTCCCAAAGTCTGCCTAGTATGAGGTATGATCCCTCTCTCTTTTTTTTTTCCCTCTCCAGAAGTTGTTTTGAGGTCAGGTAATACTGAATACCACATAACAACCAAAACAGGTCTCCTCTCCAGCCAGTTTTTTCTGTTAAGAATGCACTTTACAGGGCAGCTTTCAAAAGAGGAAAACTATCACATATTCCTCTATGACTCAATTTCACCAATAAAAAGTATTGAAACAAATAGAAAATGCAACTTATTTGACAGTTTACTGTGTTTTTACAGGATGCAATATTCTCTCCTATATTTTTTTACTATTACTTCTTATGTGTCTAAGCTGTATGACACTGATAAAAATAACTCACTGGATTCCTTAATATACAGGTTTGGGTATCTGGTATATTGGGTATCTGAAATCTCACTTTGTTTTGAACCCAGTTTAGTTAAATCTTCTCTTGATTTTCACTTGAAGTCTAAAAAAGAACAATTAATTGTTTCCATAGGTTTTAAAATTTCTAAAGACATGAGTGAAACTATAGCATGTCACATAAAGTGGTAAATACTGCCGGGGAAGCTTAAAACATTTTCTGGCCTGTGGCCTTTATTCAGTTATTCAGTGTGGCCATCTGATACTGACAAATATGTCACCAGTGACAACACTGAGCAAAAAGACTAAACACATGCAGACATTTCTTTCATCTCTCTAAAAGGAGGTGTTGGAAATGAATTATGAGTCACAGACAGTAAACTCATCATCTGGACTATAGTGGTGAAGAAGATCTCTCATTAATGTTTCTCTTGAATGGTGCACGTTTGGCACTGTTGAAAAGGCATTCTGTTTGGATAAAAATCTAATAAATCACACTTCTCAGGAGGAGAAAAAATGCTTTGCCTCTCTACATTAGGAAACTGACAGCACCAAGTGTCTGCTAAAGACACCATGGAATTAACATTCTGCAAACATGCAAGAAAATAGGGTCCTATTCACCACTTACAAAAATGTGCCAAGAAGTGTAATGTGATGCATTTTTGATACAGAGTAAACACTTAAACAAGTTGAAAATTATCAGCTTAACCAAAGGTTAGAGCAGGGTAGTGATAGAACTGATTTGATTCTAGTCCAGCTTAATTTAAATGCTGGCAAGGACAACAGAGGCAGTAAACGACAAGCTGGTCACTGCCAAGATATTTTGGACCTCTTTCTTAGAATATGAAATTGTTTGTTTCTGTGTTTTTTTCCTGCCCTCATGCAGTGTTTATACTATTACCAAAGTAGACAAGTGAGATGCACATAATTTGGTAAAAAGGCCATGTTTTCTCAGCATTTCATAAGAGGAGTCCTACTGTGAATTATAAATGAAGGATAGCTGAAGAGGTACCCACACAAAATGCCACTGATCTCCTTCCCCTCAGTGGTCAGTCAGTCCTCTCCGTCTTTTACCCTTCCTCTGGGCATGGATCATCAAGAGCAGCTGAGTTCAACTCTCTGTCCTTTACTAGTCAAAGGATTTCTTGACAAGAAACTTAGCTTTTGCTATTTCAGTATGCATGTAATCATCTTGTAATAAGTTGACATATGGATTCACACCCAAGGTCAGTCACTGCATAGGCAATCCAGCTTTTAGAAGTAGAGAATGCAATGTTGCTATGGTCGAAATCCACTTATAATGTGTGAAGCAGCCTTTCAAATCAATGAGAGGCAGTGAGCTGTAAAGGAATTGCATCCTAAGGAATCTCCTCACACTTTCATTTTAATGCATTACAGATCTCACATCACATAAAATCTGAATTCTTTGAGAACAAATGAGGGCATTAAATTCTTTTAACTTCCACTGACATGGCTGTAACAATACATCATGTTCAGAATTGCTTGGAAATCATAAACATAAAGTAGAAAAAAAACCAACCCATCAAAATTACTTTAATTTTTGTCACGGCTCTATATTGTGCGCAAATGAAAATCTACCTGTCACAAATAGAATTAATTCAACCAGTAAGGAAATCCAATGGGATAACATCTATTTTATGTGTTCACAGGTTCAAAGCATTAGATTACTTGGCAGATGCCAAGAGCAAATACTGTATTTTTCTTTCAAAAACTATTGGAATATTAAAATTTGTACACACCATGTAGAATTTAATATTTTTGATCATGATATTGTGCTTTATTTCATTTCTAGAACATGACTCTTCACCAGTGAAGGTGAAATCTCCAAGACACCGATGAATGATAAGTTCATCAGATGTGCAAGGAACTGACAGGCTTCTCAGGAACCTGGGAAAGCTTCTACTGCTGCTAAAGGAAACTGAGCGAATGGAGAGAATTTAAAATTTCAGCTATTAACACAAAAACAGCCCCTGGCAAAAGGATTGCTAGCTGCAAACAGTACAGACAAATTATTGATGCTCTAGCTCAAGTATCAGCAGAACATTCCCTGATGACCAGTAGATGGCTCCTACTAATTCCCACATCTCCTACCAAGAACAGGAGGACTGTTGTTCCATCTGTTGGAAACAGAGAGGGGGAGGTTAGAGGGGAAGTCACTTCTGCCACTTCTCAAAAGAGAAATATAATCCATCTTACTGCAGCAACAGCAATATAGCAACAATATGCCAATATGCAAACAGCCAAGCTCGGGCCCATGTTTCAGAGGTTTCTTGGGTGGGCTAAAGACAGACAATGAGCCTCATTTCTGCAAAAGTCAGTGCCCCTGTTCCCCTGTGGGAATACAAGACTGCTGGCATTGCTGAAGTGGAGATGCTACATTTTCCAAGGCCTAAGGCACAATCCCTTGTACTGTGGGGAGCACAGAGGTATGTGACTTGCAGGGAGGACTTCATGTCTGAAGACAATGCTTTATGGAGATACCAAGAGGTAAGTGTTTATTAAAATGTGGTACAACAATGGCTCACTTGGCAGAAAACCTATCAGTATGGCAGAAAGTTATGGCAAGCAGTAGTAGTTGGCTAAATACCTGCTTGTTTTATTCACTGTGACAAATCTGCAGTAGATTGTCCAGCACTGTGCAGGAGTTCCTGTGGCAAACACAGCTGCTCCTGGCATAGTGTCTCTTAGGCAGTGCAAGAACCCACCTTATGTCCTGGTTCTTGGGTGTTTTTCAGTGGGAGATGCAAATGACCTTCATCACAGTTTTTGTCTTTTTCCTTTCACACACTGTGAAGTGAACTGTTCCCTGCCATCCTTGGGGAAAGATAGTCCAGATACACAAGGATTTTGTGAGAATGAGAAAATATTACAGCGTTTTTTTATTTTACATCTCCTCCTTGGTCGGAGCTTTTTCAAAAGAGAATAAAGCATGATTCATGTGTTCTTGTTTTATGGAAACACCTCTAAACATTATTTTTCTCCCCCGTGAGGAACTTTTTTTAAAATTTGAGCTCATTTACGTCTTGAACTTATAATTTACCTTCTAAATTTCTTTAATTAGTAGTATTACATAAAAGTAGTAGAAACAAAAGGAATTACTACAAGAAGTCTTTCATTTAAAGAATTCAGTGGGTTAAGGCAGCTCTTGGATAGAGCAAAGACTAAATGATTCAAAAGACAATATTCTCCTGATTATAAACAATACAATTTTTAAAAGTTTGAAGAGTTTAAAAATTTGAGGTAAAGTGCTAGACATTTCTGGGGTTGTTATTGTTGCAATCAATAGTAAAACTCAGAAAACTGATGCAATATGAGAGAACAGCAGACAGAACTAGAGGCCTCAGACGGTTAATAATAACACTAAATTTGTATATGTGAAAACATCAGATACATATAATAGAAGTTAAAATTAATTCTAGCAAAATTTAAAAATGAAAACAAAACCCCTTATCAAACTATGGAAAACATAATAAAAATTTAAGCAGAATACACCCTTCATATAGAAATACTGTTTCAATTTCCTCAGAACTTCTTTGTTTGGGAGAAAGAATGATAACTACTTTCCCTGTGAAGTCTGTGAATACCTGTGAAGGCTGCTAGGGCACGGATAAGAAGCTCTGCCAAGGTCTAAGCTACAGAGAAACCCTGAATGAAACAAAACCAGTAAATACAGCCTGAGGTTTACTTCTTCCACTCCTGCACCACTAGGATGAAATCTGAAGAACTGTGAGTTATCACAGAACTTTGTGATATAACTTGAAAAGCATAGCAAAGTTCCTTTCATAAATCACTTATTACTAATTAAGAAAAAAAAAAAAAGTCTGTCAACTTAATAGAAGGTTATAGAATCACAGAATCACAGAATAGACATAAGCCAACTATGCATCATCTAGTTCCAACTCCCCTGACATGGACAGGGACATTGTTCACTATACCAAAATGCTTGGAACTCCATCCAGCCTGGCCTTGAACACTTCCAGGGATGGGGCATTCACAATTACTCTGGACAACCTGTTCCAGTGCCTGACCACACTCACGGTAATGACTTTGTACCTTATATCTAATCTAAACCTACCCTCTTTCAGTTTAGAGCCATTCCCTTATTACTACATGCCCTTATAAATTGTTCCTCTCCAGCTCTCATGCAGGCTCCCTTTAGGTACTGGAAGTTGCTAGAATATCTTCCTGGAGCATTCTTTTCTCCAAGATTAATAACCCCAACTCCTCAGCCTTTCCTCATAGGAGAGGTGCTCCAGCCCTCTGATCATCCCCTGTATTCCCTTCAACAGGCTCATGTCCTCTTATGCTGGTTGCCCCAGAGCTGGGCACAGCCCTTNCCAGTGCCTGACCACACTCACGGTAATGACTTTGTACCTTATATCTAATCTAAACCTACCCTCTTTCAGTTTAGAGCCATTCCCTTATTACTACATGCCCTTATAAATTGTTCCTCTCCAGCTCTCATGCAGGCTCCCTTTAGGTACTGGAAGTTGCTAGAATATCTTCCTGGAGCATTCTTTTCTCCAAGATTAATAACCCCAACTCCTCAGCCTTTCCTCATAGGAGAGGTGCTCCAGCCCTCTGATCATCCCCTGTATTCCCTTCAACAGGCTCATGTCCTCTTATGCTGGTTGCCCCAGAGCTGGGCACAGCCCTTCAGCTGGGGTCTCACCAGAGCAGGGGGGCAGAATCACCAGCCTTGCCCTGCTGGCCACATTGCTTTGCATGCAGCCAGGACGTGGTTGGTTTTCTGGAATGAAAGCACACAAATGTGCTCTCCTAAAGTCCATGGTAGTGAGTTTACTTTGTACCCTCCTTGCTGCCCTGTCATTTCACATGATCTTTTTCCTCTGCATCCATGTCCAATCATTACTTTCTATACTTTTTCCATTCTTGTACTTCTCACTTGGAGTAATCAAACCTGCAGGGGACTAAGGAATGTAAATATATCAGATGGTCAGGCATGAAAACATATCACATGTCCTTCAAAACAGCTGCTATCACACTGCATGCACACGAGATTACCTTAAACCTCCTACACTGTGTTCTATGTTATTGCACTAGGTTTTTCTCAGGTTACTTCAGAAAGTTCAGAGACGATAAAACATAGAATCTACTGAGGAATAACTAGCAGATCATGATCTTGTATGCAGTAAAAGTGATTAAATTAAAGAATGTGAAATCAGCGAGGAAAAGAGACATGTTAAAGTGAAGAAGGGATACATGTAAAAGTCACTATATTAATTTGCAGAAGTGTGACATAAGGAAAACTATTAAACAAAGGAACTTCCTCAAGGAGAAAAAACTACTCAGCCACTGGAACAGGAATTCTTTCCTCAGCCTTCAAACATCATGGGAGACTTTTAAAAAGTATGGGAAATTGTGAGTGGCTTGACTGATTCCTGTTCAAATAAAATAGTAACAAGAACAAAAAATATTTTAATTTTCATCAACTATGAGACTGATGAAAATTAATTCAGGATCAAAACTGTAGCAAAATCCATCAACTCTAAAGGCTCCAGAATTTTGCTGTCTTAATTTTGTAATGAATGTAGCATTTAATTAGCTTTTTGGGGGAAAAAAACCAGAAGATTAAAGGTAAATTTATTTTATTGAAATTTTGTATGTATATGCAATATGGTGTGTAGCAGCTAAACTAAAGTAATTTATGAACCATATTCCAGCCAAAATATATATCTTAAATGAAAAATTACTATCATTAATGCATATTAAGATAAAATATCTTAATATAAAATAATAATGTATAATATATAATAATATACAATAGACACATAATATATATTTTATCATCACAAATCAATATCATATATTATATATACATAATATACTATTTTACTATGTTATAATAATGTAAAATAATATAATTATAATATAAACTATAATATTATATTATCTACAATATGATATCTATTAGCTGATATAATTATATTATAATTATATTTAAATTATCTATGGTTATATCATGACCATATGACACGATATCATTCCATATCAGATCACTGTTACTGAAGTCAATTATTCTATTGAGCTTGGAGGATGTATGAGAGAGATGTTTTTCTGTCACACTGAAATATCATTCATTTTTAAGTGCAAACCTAAATATTCCTCAAAATCCTTCAGTTTAGCATGGAAGAGAAAGATCATGATGGGTCATTTTTTTCCTGTTTTTTTTAAGAGAGGTGAAATGAAAACTGTGACTTGTTTTCACTGCAGAGCATGCAAATGTCTATCCTTGCACTGTGTGTTTGAAAATATCCTGCAAGGTGCTGTAGAACTTGAATATTCAAAGACCAAGTTTAAGGAAGCACAGCAACTCAAATAGCAGTTATACATGTAAAAGCATCCAACACATTCACTGAAGCTCTTTTCAGTGCATGAAATAGAAACTGAAAAAAGTTTTTGAGGCACTCAAAGTTGGTCTCAGCCATCATACAGTCAAAATATACCCCAACAACACGCTCCTGTATCTCTGGGGATACAATGCCCAATACAACTCAACTACATTAACTTCATTTTGTAAATCTTTATGCCTAATCCAGATCACCATGTCTGAACATTAAACAGAAAAAAATATCAGAAATGTGTGGTGATGTGGAGCAGTATCATCCCTCTGGGCATAGCACTTCCTAGAACTACGTGTCTGTGATAATGTAAGGATCAGTAATCTACAGCCAAAATAATGATGCTGGAGCATTCATTTCTATTGAAGATAATAATAATAATAAAATTCTACTGGTGTCCATGAGGCCAAGATTACACCTGTATTTGCTCAACGGAACATATTTACCTTAGACTCAAGGTTCTCTATGCCTCTTTATAGACCAGTATGTGTAAACATCTTCAGATTTCTTGACTGCCTTGTGGTACCTCTGCATGACGTATTGGATACTCATAATTGATTTAATATGTGGAAAAGTCCTTCTTGAAGCAAACAACATCTAGGAGATAGTATCTGTCTCTAGCTTAAAAACATTTAATTTTTTTTTTTAATTGTCTTTAACTCAGAAGAAATTCCATATCCATATTTACTGGAAAACAATGATAGCAGCAGGCTCTCTGAAACAATGTGAATTCTAAGGGGAATAAATAATAACACATTGATGCAAAATCTAAAGAATCCACTTCATTTGAAATAATTCTCTATTAAATAATTGCAGTATTTTTTTAATATTACTTCCCTCTTTTTCAGAAGTAGAGAACAGCTGGAATAAGCCTCCTACATATTTCATAATTTTCACTAAGAAAGTAGAGAAATGTAATTTTGCCACAAAATGTAAAACAGAAAAATCTTCACAGGTTGAAATATGTTCTTTTCTGTTTTTCAACAAAATATTCCCTTTGAAATTGTAGTGAAGAACAAACAATACATATGTCCTCACCATTCTAGCCTGTTTTTTTTCAAAGAAGGTTTTGAAGGCAGTGATCAAGACAATGTACTTGATCCCTCATAAAAGAAGTGTGATGTATAACACCTTAAAATTGCCATTACTGCTTTTCCCACAGCTCAGAATAGAATATCCACAGGTTCTAATTGCCTGCATTCACTTGAAAAAAATAAGCCTTTTATATGCATTCATTCCACAGTAAATCCTGATTTCCTTACCCATGTTTTAATTCAGGCAGAACTACAAAACATAAAAGTCAGGATAAAAGCTACAGTCATCAGGGTTACTTAGTAATTTTTTTTATTTTGTGTTCTACTAAAATTCCTATTCTATTCTGAATCTTTTTAAGGATTATTATTCTCTAAAACAGCTTCCATTTTATTCTACCTTAAGGAAAGAGTTGAAGTTGAAAGCAGACTTTTACAAAAGTAGTTATGAGAAGAGATATAATACACTCCAGTTGGAGAACTTCATCATGTGTCTTCATTCTTTGTGTATCATTTGTGCCTCTCTGTGAAAGTTCTGGCTTTAGCCTTTAAAACATTTTCTTCAGATTTGCCCTTTTCCTTTTGTTTTTATTTATCTCTCTCTTTCTCTCTTTCTGCTTTTTATTTTATTTTTTTTTAAATTTGTAAAGCTACTTAATCATATTCTTGTCACATTTTGGCAAAAGTCAAAGGGATTTATTGTAAAGTCCTAAGCCAAGCAGAAAGGTGAGAGAGAATAATGACTATTTCTAAGAGTAACTACAATAAAAAAATACTCTGTTGTAATGTGAATAATACTTGAATATTAAGATAGATTCTAATCTTACATTCTGACAGCCAGATTTATAAACTTTTATAGAAATATACCAATATTTAAAAATATGTGTAATATAAATATTACATATATATAAATATTATACACATATACGCACAAAAATGCACACCTTTCATGATGAAAAAGGATGCACTCTTTCCAGCTCTGTGGAAGTGGAGGAACACACACACACACACACACACACACACAAAACAAACAAACAAACAAACAAACAAACAAACAAAAAACCAAACAAACAAAAAAAAAGGGGAAAAAAAAAAAAAGCAGAGAAAGAGAAAGGATGTTTTATTGCTATGTCAGAAAATGCTCAACACACTTGTAAGAAGCAGCTGAAAAGTCAGATGGCAACCCCACACCTCTTACAGAGTCAGCACAGCCAGTTCCACAGCTTCCACAGCTATTTGCTCCCTACAGTACAGATGCCAGCAGGCCCCTCTAGGTGATGAATTTCCACCATGATCACCACACTGTGTCACTTTCCAGATGATGAAGCATCTTAGCATTGAATGACTGGTAGTAAATCAGTTTTACTCCTAATGCTCACGGAAGTCACCTGTTCCTTTTCAATCTTTCCTCCTCCTTTTCATGAGGGCTATTCATGAATGGGAGTTGAGAAATAGTGTGGCTGCTAGCACAATTCATGAAATGAAGATTATATCTTTGAGGATGAGCAGTTTGTATAGTACCAAGTTCATCTGGACTATTTAAGAAGTTATATA
>VXBR01006352.1:1231075-1270347 GCA_013400215.1 Cisticola juncidis | reverse complement strand
TTTCACAACCAAAAATATTTTCCTACTATTCTAGTAATCTTTCATTGTACATAAATCACCCAAACATGCCAGGGATTTAAAATGTTGGACAGAGGTGGGCTTATCAGCAGAACAGCGTAACATGTACACCACCTTTAGCATATGGCCATGCTGATTGAAGTCAGAGACATCTTTGGTACAGAGCTGGGAGANGAGAAAAGAGAAAAGAGAAAAGAGAAAAGAGAAAAGAGAAAAGAGAAAAGAGAAAAGAGAAAAGAGAAAAGAGAAAAGAGAAAAGAGAAAAGAGAAAAGAGAAAAGAGAAAAGAGAAAAGAGAAAAGAGAAAAGAGAAAAGAGAAAAGAGAAAAGAGAAAAGAGAAAAGAGAAAAGAGAAAAGAGAAAAGAGAAAAGAGAAAAGAGAAAAGAGAAAAGAGAAAAGAGAAAAGAGAAAAGAGAAAAGAGAAAAGAGAAAAGAGAAAAGAGAAAAGAGAAAAGAGAAAAGAGAAAAGAGAAAAGAGAAAAGAGAAAAGAGAAAAGAGAAAAGAGAAAAGAGAAAAGAGAAAAGAGAAAAGAAGGGATAGGAGAAAAGAAGTCAGGTTCAGTTCAGGGAAAAGAATACAAAAATCAAGGAGAAAAAGCTACAATGCAGTCTCAAGAAATCATGAATAGCCCAAAATTGTATTAAAAAGGCAAAATAGAGAAGAAAAGGAAAAGCAGGATGAAAGAAGACAGGAAGAGGATAAAACAGAAATATTGAAGAGTTGCATAGAGATGATGACACTAGGCAAGAGGAATCAATAAGGTGCTGGGAAACCCAGAGACGGTGGAGAGAGGAATAAATTGCACTTCTTACTGATAACAAAAATTTAATGCAAGAGGATACTATAGGTACCATCAGCCATTATAAGAATTTCATTTGGCGGACGTGCTTTTAGGAGTGTTTTATATTGGGTGTTTCTGTTTTTTCCATAGTGTATATATATTATATTGCTTTAGTCTTTGCTTGTTAAAAAGATACGTGAGTGACTTTGAGATAAAACACATCTCTAGGAAATAAGTGTTCATGTGTCGTGGTTTGCATGAAAGCTCCTTTCCTTTTAATACATTACTTTTCCTCTAGCACAGAATTGCTACCCTGGGACATACATTCAGAGAACTCGTGCTCTTCTTATGTAAGGTCATCACATAAAGTGGCTTTAGCCTCAAGCCTTATGAATGATACTGCTGGAAATACATTCTAACAGAGAGAATGTCTGCCAACTTCTTAATTATATCCAAATTCAGGAGCCTGGTTATAGACACATTCCTCGCTGGTGGGACCCTGCTTCCTATCCAAAGGTCATTTTTCTATGCACCTTTAAATCTTCCCTGTAATTGAAGATCTGGTGTCCAGAGCGCCTTATGTCGCAAAATGGTTTTCATGGTTGTTTTGAGAATTAACACTCACAGCAGCAGTATTTTGTTACTGTTTACAAGATAAAAATGGTACTCTTGGGTGGCAAATCTCTTTCACTACATAATATACACTTTTATTTCTTCTTCTATTTGTTATTGGGTTTGGGTTTTGTTTTGCTTTTCTTTTTAATGACAGGTGTTTCTAATCCACGGACTAGGATGCAGCATATAAAACCAAACTATTGGGCTGGATTATGTATGGATTTCCTGGCAGTGCAAATGACATACAGGTAAGAATAATTGAATTAATTAGCACATGTATAGCACTTTGTATCTTGGAAGAGCCATATAAATGTTAACTAATTAATTCTCACAACACCTCTGTGAAGAACGGAAGCAATTATCCTGAGCCCCATTTAACCCACAGAGAGTGGTTAAAGTTAAAGAGTAGAAAACAGAAACTTTGGGTTGGTACTGTGGTGGTTTATGTTTGAGATTTCTCAGTGATACTGTTCTTCAAAGCCAGGTCAGTGAGCTGGGCTTTCCTGGCAGAGGAGAAGGTGCAGTGTGATTGGGCCAACCTGCACCATCATGCCCTCGCCTGCTAGGTGAGAAAAATACGGGTTTCTGCAACTCATTTTGGGGAAAAATCCAGTATGTTTCAGAGAGAGAATTTAGTATTTGACTTCAGAATTGAATTCTTTCCTATTGTGTGTGTGTAAAATAAGCATCCTATTTACCTTTCAGACTGATTCTGTGAGCATATTGTGCAAAGGTAAAATGTGAAATGTAAATAGAACAGCCCAGGTGTTCATACAACAGATTGATTATTACAAAAAGTACTCCCAAGGTAATATAATAGTTTAAGAGTAGGTTTCAGGGCTATATAAAATTTTTACTGGACATTTCATCACAGTATTATTCCTTTGTAATCCCACCGGTTATCATTATGGAGTAGTGCTCATGTGAAGTTTACAAAACCTATTTTGTAGGACGGAGCATTGGGCTGGATGCTGCCTTCAAAAATGTACAAGTTCAAAACTGCAGAATAGGATTCCTGTTTTCTAATCCTGTGCTGGTATGGCTTTGAAACTACAAAGACATCTGCAGAGGCTGTATTTTTCCCATCTGTAAAGCACAGAGGGTCCAACAGTTAGATATTCTGTTGTTCTAATAAACTGGACAATTGAGTGTGCTACAATTTTCTATTCATAGAAAACAATGAGAATAGATAAAGTAATCAAAAGGGATAAAAAGACACGTTTTTATGAACTTGCTTTGTTAATGGGTTTTTCTGAAGAAGCAATAACCTATGTATTGCTTTATCTCAGGCTTGCAGTAACATTTCTTGTTCAACTAAACTTTTATATATAACTTAATATTTTGATATTATCGCTTAGAAAGAAGCACACTATCTGACAGATGTAATATCTACAGGCAGATCATTTTATGAGGTAAGTCAACTTCAGAAATTTAGTCAGATTTAAATCTAGATGAGAATGAAACAAATACATAATTCACTTAATTAAATATTACATATTTTTGCAACAAATTTGATTTTGTAGTATAGGTTTAACAAGAGAGGTACTTAAAAGTAATTAATCATCTATCAGCTTTGCCAGGACTTCAATTGTCAACCACAATTATGCATAAATTCTTCTCATTAAGACAGAATAAATCATACAAATCCATCTTGTAAGTACGACAGGGACACCAGACAGTGGTATGGTGTACAGTACAGTACAATACAACAAATACCATAGAAGTGTATTTGCAGGTCTGAAAATTCACTATTCCTGCAGTAAAGTAAAGTAAGTAAAGTAGTTAAAGTAAAAAAAAGAAGTAAAACTGTCTATGCTCAGAAATGCACTCCACTTGTTGCTATCTACTTTGATCTGGCTGGTAAAATACATAAAGTTGCATTCCCCACATAAATAGTTAATTTAAAAGATTTTTGCACAACATGGCATGTCTCCAGTAAGACTACATAATAAAGAGGAAAAGGCTAGATGTATTTTTATATCCACATAAAATAAAGTCTATGTAAAAACACTGATGAGAATAAAGTTTATATTTTATAAAGAAATTAGTCTGTACAAGTGCTGATAACTTCTGATAATTCGTGAAATGTGTTTTCAATTCATACATATTCCTTCAAAAAATGTCTAATTAACTGGGAAGAAATTAGCAGAAAGGATCAGTAGCTGCCATATCCCACTTTAAAAATTTTCATTGAGTTTTCAGCGGAGGAGGAGTGTTGATATTTACTTGAATCTTTTAAATAGAAAGAAGTACTTCAAAACTTTATAAAGTAGCTAGAACGAGTAGTATGTTCTTTGTAGTCAGATATAGGGTCGTATACACCTAAGAATTTGAGTAACTAATAAACTTATTTCCACTGCTGGCTTTGATCTGGAGTTGCAGTTGCATTTCTACAATTTAACCAAAAGGTGGCACTAGGAATTTCTCAAAAATACGTATAAATTTAACACATTCTGTGACTGCAAATTAGATTCCAGGTGATCAGCAGCCAAACTAACAGCTAGCTATGATTAATAAATAAAAGAAGTATTTGGAGTATGAATGAAGCATAGAAGGAAAAAAAAAAAGTTAAAACGCCCAACGAACAAGGGCTATGAAGCTCAAAAATAGGTGGAATAAGAAAAGACAACCTGATCAGAGATGGTCAGAACAGGTTTACAAGAACTGAATCACGACAGTAGCAATCCAACAATATAGAAGTTGAGACAAATTAGAAAGGCAAATAATCATGGCATGGATTTCTGTGAAGAAATTGCTCTTCCCTTCAGAAAATAAGACCTCTATAATGTGAGCCAAGCTTGTCTTTAAAATTCAGGGCACTTTAAATAAAGTTTTTGGAAAATTAGAGCTGTATGCAAAAAAATTAAATTGTTTCAAGCTTTAAGGAAAATAAGAGTCAGGAAAGACAGCACAGAAAACATGAAATGCATCCAAAAGGTGACAAAGTGTACCTGTGGCCGAGAGAAGGATATACAGACATCAGTCATATGACATCCTGACCCACAAAGGCCTGCAATGGCTTTTTCAAAATTTATAAATTTGGTGTTGCCATGCCAGGACACATTAAAAGGAAAAAAACAGAAAGTGGGTATTTCTAAGAAAAGTGAAACAGTACTCTAAGGAATTTGCTGTTGGATCCTATCTGGAATTCTACCACCTGGTCAAGTACTACACCACACTATAAAAACCAGATATTCAAAACCACACACACATGCACACACACCAGTGGTTTTTAACATATTCTTCCTCCTTCTCCTCACTGTCAAGATGAATTCTTATAGGGAGACTATCACTCACTAGAGAAACATTCACCCAAAAGGTAGCCAAAATTATTGTTTCCAATATTTTGCTTAGAAGTTTAAAAATAAATAAAAAATGTGTGCAGTAAATTAATTAAGTATGCTATATGAATCTAAAGAAATACTTCATCTTAAAATGCTTTACAAAACAGCAGATGACATGTCAAAGAAAGTTTACTAGAAAACAAAGCCTTTCCAGAATATAGGAATAATTATAAGAATAAATATAAGAATATTTTCCAAAATAAGCAAGGGTTTGGTTTTTTTTTTTTAATAAGAGAGTGATGGAAGGTACAGATATTTAGACATTTTTAAAACTCAAATACTTGAACCTAATCCAAAAATTTATATTTGTTTAAATGTGAAATAAAAATTATTTACTCCTAAATTTTATCTAAATATATAGTTACATGACTATGCACATTTAGGAGGGAACATAGTACTACCCAATAACAGACTGAAAAGCTTGTTTGAAAGTGTTAAGAAGCAACATAAGGAAAAAGGTAGTTTGAGAAGCAATTTAGCAATTTAGAAGTTTTTAATTTGCCTCCTATGACTCAAAAATTCTAGAAGCATAAGCTTGGAATTGTCTCAAGATGTTAAAAAAAAAAAAAACAAAAACAAAACAAAACAAACCACTAACAAACCAAACCAAACTAAAACCAAAAATCCTTGCAAAGACAAAGAGGAGAAAAGAAGATACAAAGAGCCAGGATTTTGCAAAATCTGACATACAAACATTCATAGTTCTGATAATTGTAAATATCTAATTGAAACACTGTAACACTCTGCCAATACATGTGGGGGCTCAAGAGACAAAACTGAATGGTGGGGAAAAAAAGAAATCACTTCAGCTTTTTAAAATGATCTTATTGAGAACAAAGTGAGAGACAGATGTTATCAACATCTGTCACAAAAATCACATACAGGTTTCCAATAAATAATTAGAAATATTTATTCTATCACTGGAATATTTGCTTTGCATTAAAGAATATTGATGGGAATTCAATAAAAAAGGAAAAAAAAATATTAACTTTTTCCTTGTAAATGTGGTAAATGCAAAGGACCAATTTTACTCAAAAATTTGAAAAATCAGTGGCAACAATGCAAATTCTGGAACTGAGGAAACATCTGTCACAGTTAAATTAAATTAAACAAGTTGCAGTAGGAAAACAAGGTTGAGATTAGTACATTAAGAAATGAAAAAATTATTTTTTAAAAAAAATATTAAAAGGGAATATAATATCTAATTGCAATTTAGGAAGAGAAAATAATTTTTAAAATTTTCAAACACCTCACCTTTATCATTCAGAGAAGGTAAACCACCAAAATCAGTAAAGAGTTTGAAAACTCTTTGGTATGTCATGCTTCAATAAATTTCTGAAGGGATTACATTAAATGAATGAATTAAAAGAAAAAAAATACTTCTGCTTCTCAGTCCTATTTTACAGACTCCAGAGGAAGAGCACTGCTGTTCACTCATCCCTATGGCTGTGCAAATAATTAATTTTTCAGTTCACTAACTACTTGCTAGAGTAGGGGTAAGAGAAAAAAAATCAGGAAGGCAAAATATTATTTCAAATCAGATTTAAAAAATCCTTTACTGGAATTTCTTTACAAAATAGAAAGAAAAGAAATCTTCTGAGTCAACTTTAGGCTGGATTTTGCCATTTTTTTAGACAGAAGTCTTATTTGTAAGGGAAAAAAAAAAAAAAAGTCCCAAAATACCAAAAGAATGTATTTTAAAGCTTCTTTTTTATTCCTATGGAAGGTCCTAAACAGGACTTTTTTCAGTCTGTCATCATAGTACTGAAGAATTTAGTGAAATCATACCAGTATCATATGAATTTGGCACAAATATCCATACAGAAGCCTATAGGCAATCTATAACATGTGCTAATCTAAATTTCCTCTTGGAGTTTGGGATTTTTTGTTTGGTTTTTTTGTGGGGAGGGTTTTTTGTTTGCTTGTTTGTTTTCCTAGAAAAGTGCTACAAACTGGTTTGTGCTGATGAGAGGCTGGAATTTTCATCTAACAAGAAAAAAACTTTTTACCCTGTGCAAGGAAATATGCTGCAGAAATTCCCCTTTTCTCTAGCTGAAACCCCTTATCCACACCTCACAGGACAAATTTGGGGTTTAAAAATAAAAGAGACACATCTTCATGATGCAACACCTGGGCATTTAAGTCCTGTTCTTCCACAATCCTAATGAGCATTCAGTGCTGATTATCCACAAGCTCTGAGATATTTTTTAAATCTTACTGTTTATGATAAACTATCATTTAAGCTGACCTGTTACCTAAAATTATTTCCAAAGTTATTGAATCTATGCCCACTGGAAGTTCAAATGTGTGCTGTATTTCAACTTTTTTGTAGTACATTAAAACTTGAGAACTGGCAAAACTTACCATGTTGAGAGCATTCTCAATTTTGTTATAAATATTCATCAGTGACAATGGGACATAACTTGCTGTTGTAGATCATTTGTTTGTCATAGAACAGGGTGGTATCAAGATCCATAAATGGAACACATGAACAAGAGGTGGTAGGCAGACACTGAGGAGGAATTCCACATCAACTCGGGTTTCACCATTTGAGCTCGAGTGCAGTTTCAGCTCTCTTCAGTTATAACTGTAAAGGTCAGAACAGAGCACTGCTCTCTTTTTGGGCGTGACAAATACTTTCCCCCATCCCAAAGAAACTGCAGATGGAATTGATCACTTGAGACTGAGCTGTTCTAAACTCAAAAAATCTTCAACTTTTCCTACCTTACTTTTCTTTTGAGGAGATGTTAGCTTAATTCTTGGTGTTTAATTTTACTTAAAGGATTAAATCCCCAAAACCACAGGAAGTTGTCTGGGTTGAACCCAATAGGTACAAAAAGTCATTGCTTGCTATCTCTAAGCAAAGTTATAGGAGGCCTAGTGAAGTATCCCAGGTGTGTATATAAAATCAGGTATAATGGCAAGCCAGACCACTCACAACATATGAGGAAACCCCTGCACAGCACTTTCTCCCTTGTAGGAAGACTAATCTGAGCAACAAAAGCATGAGTCCAATTTGCCTTATTATTTGCGTTGTAGAAAATACTTCCATTAACAAGTCATCCATTCAGAACTGCAGAGTCCCACCAGTATGAACACATTAATTTAGGAAAAGAAATACTGGACTTAATTACTTGAGAAAAGCCATGGTAATGAAATACTAGATTACTGAAAGTTCAGCCAGAATAGCCTAAGCATATCTCAGCAGATGATAAGGAAAGAAGGAAGCCTTGCAAGGGCAAAATGGAAAATCCAAGATGCTACAGGTGAGAAAAATATCTATGACGGCAAAAATCAAGCAACATTTAACTATACAATATATATGTAGGCACTTCAGGGATCAGAACAAAACACAAATAGAATTACCTCCATCCAAATACCTTCCTTGGCATGTTACACCAACACACAAAGCAATTTATCAGCTTGGACTCGGTGCTCATCCATGCAGCTACATTCTCCACCTTGCAGCAGAACTAATTTGCTTGGCCTCCCCACTATGCAGCCTGGATGGACTGTTCCCATTGCAAAGTAAAGAGAAACATTCTCTATTCTAAGAGACCTCCATAATGGAATAACCTCAAGAATTTGTGTTTTTGTCTAAAAGGTGTGTTTTCCATCTTAGTGTAAGTACTGTAAGTTTGAGACGTGGCAGTGACACAGGAGAAATTTTCTGTTTGTTAAGGGAAGAGTGCTTTTTTCCTGTGCCTTTAGAGTAGCCTGAGTAGAAAGTCTTCATAAGGTTTCTGGCCTGGAGTCCAGATACTGCTACAGGTTCAGAGAGACACAAGATTCACCCTTAAATTGTTCTAACCCATCTTGCTGAAGCCTTTTCCCTGGATGCTGCCTTTGCAGACTGTATCTCACCAGCAGCCGACGTGCTGCAATAGCAATGGATCCCTGCGAGAGAACAGTCAGGGCAGAGTCCCTGAGCACCTCACTGCTCAGGATTCAGGGGACGTTTGCTGCAGAATACCTCTGGTATGGTCTTGTAAACCCAGCATTCATTAACACCTAGAGTGCATTAAGAGAGCTTCTGGAGACTCCTGCTGGTTAGTTTTACTTGAAAGGAGTCCTCTGTAAGACCGCAAAACCAGACAGCAAGTACTGGGAGATTCCCTCAGAAGTGCAGGTCTGACCTGAACCAAAATATCAATATTTACAGTCTGCAGAGTGTCACCACATCAGGTCATGAACAGCCTGGGAGTGCAACAGGCTGAGAGAACAAAAACAAATGCAAAAGGCACTGTCTCAGGAGAGAAGGGAATGAATATTTTGTTGTTCAGTTGAACCATTGAACTGGAGGTAGCAGGGACAGGATGATCTGGGTTGAAAGGGATATTAAAGATCACCTCCTTTGTGCCCCCCTTCTGTGGGCAGGGACACCTTTCATTAGATCAGGTTGCTCTATCTATCAGTGATGTTGAAAAACAAATGAATAACCCATTGATCTATTGGTTGGAAACTAGAGCTCTGGCTGCTTCACACTGTAAAAAACCAACACCCCCCAGCAACTACTATCTCCAAATACAGCATTAACTAGGTACCAGCAGACCTAATAGGAGAATAGATAATGTCCAATTACAGTGTGTTCCTTTTGAGTCCAGCCCTCATTTACTGAAAGATGTGAAGAAAGTATTGAAAAGTAATAGGTAAAAAACCAAAAATACCTCTCAGCTCATTTTTCCTGTAAATGTCACTGCTTTTGCATTTAAAGTATGGGGGGAAAATTGCTTTGCTCTTTTGCATAGGGGTTTTTACTTGCCTGGTTATGCCAAGCAGGAGTATGTTATTTTCTGCATGCTTCAAGATTAAGACACTGTCATTTATGATCATAAGAAATCTTCTGGAAAGTTGTATTTTTATGATTTAATTTTATACTTTCTGTTACACTTGATGCACATTGATTATAATTACAGTTTACAGTTCATCAAAATAGCAGTGTTCCCATACATAAGAGAAGACAACATCTTTTCAATCATGGTTAGATGCTAGATTCACAAACACTCACTTAATAGAGTAATTACTGAATTTTATTTTTAAAGTTTGCTGAGTGCTTTAAAAAATTTATCTACCTTAGATCAAACAGGTAATTACCTATTCTGTCTTTTATCACTCTTGCATATCACTCTTAAAATATTTAGATCTGCTTACTTATATTTACATTAAGAAAAGTGTTTCCTCAAATTTGATTCCATTTTCTGAATTTCACTGTATTTAAAAAGTACATAACTGAAAGATACAAAGTTCCTGACTTTTCCACAGTTTGAGAAACAAGATAGTTCTTAAAAGAGTGGGGACAAATCCAAAACAAAACAGAGTGAGACACCAGTACTGACTTGGATCATAATTGTTCAGAAATTTAGTTGCATAAGTCAGGTACAGGTCCACTGGGTCCAGCAGAGCTACATGCCCTTGCACTGCTCTAAGAATGCAGTCTTTAGAGCAGTGCATTAAACACACCTCATCCCACCCTTTTCTTGATTCTGCATTTTGCCCTTGCTACTTGCAAAAAGATTGTTAGCAATGTTTTGCATTCCAAAGTCTATTTAATGACAGTTGATCTATTTTAACAAACTTTTCAAACACTGTTTCCGGATCTCTATTTTTATTTTTAATAGGGCTATGCAAAAACCAAGTATAAATAAAGCCCTAATACAATAGTACTACATAAACATATGTGTTTTGCTCAGAACAAGAACTCTAGAGAGATAATTAACTCAAATTGCAGGGGTTTTGTCCAAATGCTTGCAGTTACTGACAATTTCCCCACTTTTAACTACCTTATAATTATAAATGGTCTACATGCCAGATCACTTTGTCATTTTCTATTGGCTAGCAAGAAATAAATGCTCAAGCTGTAGTCTGCCTTCTTTATTGTGCCTTTTTTATTCTATATTGTGTCATCTCCATGGTTTCTATTAAAATGAGAAGAAAGGACAAATCTAACCTTAAATTCCCTCCAATTGATACGTTACTAATTTGTAAATGCCAATGAGGGCCACTGATAGCAATGACAGTCACTAATAACTGCACTCGCATGCCTTAATAAAACATACAAAATCCTTTTATGCAACAGCCATTATTTCCACATCTGAATACCCATTCATAATGATAGAGAGCCTTTTTTGTATGCTTTATTTTTTTTTTTCCTTTTAATAGTTTTATTATTACATAACAGTTTATGTAATTTTCAGGACATTATGTTTTCTTTCTCATGTACCTAACCACCATTGTTATGCCAATGGTATCCCTAGAACATGGTCTGAAGGTTCTGCTCACTGAATCTGATTGTCTGGCAAAATAAGCAGAGGGGGTTTTGGGGGGTTGTTTGTTTATTTTCTTTTTTTATTTGGGGGGGAGGGGGTTTGGGTAAGGTTTTTTTGTTGGTTTTGTTTGGTTTGGGTTTTGTGTGTGTGTGTGTGTTTTTTATGGTAAGAGATCTATTTAGTCAAGTTAAGGTTGTGCACTAGCTATCAGTCTAAAGGACAACAGTATTATTCATCTTGTCAGCAAACTGAACTCCCTGCTTTTAGGTTTTGGATTTGTTGGAGGAAATGCTTCTGTTGCATTGGATGTAGCTTCTTTGTAGAAGTTTATTTCATCTGAGCAGATACTAGGATTCATGTTGCTTTTACATGTATGTTATATCAACAGGTCTTTGTGAATGGACAGAAAAATGTTTTTTTTGTTTTTGAGGAAGTGATTAAGTTTCCATGACAGCAACATGAACATTAAATATCTATCACTGACCATCAAAATAAAGAAAAGGCAAAACCATCTGCTCTGAATATCATTGTCCTTTCTCCTGATTTTTTTTTAATGATAGTTGATATGTAAAAACTCCAGTGATGAAAACTGTCTATCTTCCCTTCTCTCAGCTCCTAAAAAATGATGGTTATTCTAGAGACTAGATTGGAGTGTGAATATAGGTTGATTCCGGTAATGATGAACTACTTGTATTCTGTGTAAGCCACATATTCAAGTATGTAACACTCTTTGAGGACCAATTTGCTATTGCCCTGTGGTGTTGTCTCTTTTTAATGAGCACAGAGGGCCAAGGGAATGACTTTTTCAACACTGTTCACACTCCAAGTGTCATGATCAGATCCCATCTAGCCACACTAATAACAAAATTGGTTCATAAAATGTGTTAAAATGAATCTTTTAAAAAAGTAATGGTACAGCAATAGCAAATGGTTTTATTCCGTCACAGAACTACTCAAATACAATGTTTTGAGAGAAAGAAATAGGACACATGAACACATATTTGAAAGACAGGTTTTTGTTTTTCTATTGACACAAGCAATATCCATAAAGTTAATTTTTCTTTTACCTCATGGAACTGATTATATTGCATCCAAGGTCTAAATTTTATGCATCAGTACACACTCCTAAACAAGCTTTTTGTATTTGTGCAATATAATTATAGTGCATACTAATGCAACATAGTTATTAAAGCAAATAAACAACAAAAAACCCACCCCACTGCAATTTTGCATCCATGCAGACCTAAAGCCTGAATAACTAGTCTAGCATCTTTGATATGACAAAACTCTGGCTGACATCAACTGAGTTAGCACACCACACTCTCTAAAGCAACCTCATTTCCTTTAAATAGATTTTGGCGTTGTTTTTTCTGGACTTTAAAATTATTTTGGTAATTTTAACTTATACTATACGTATTTAATCACCTCTCAGTTGAGTAGTCACCACTCAGGCAAAGGTCCCATCAATATGATAGAAGGTTACCAGGTCTGACTGTAATTAACGGCCATAAAAATATATCCAAGCTATAAATTTATAAATTATGGGCACATAAAATTTAAGAACTATTTCTAACTCAGTCTAGTTCTATTTCAATACAAGAATTAAAACAAGGTTTAATCTTATCATGAGATGTGTTCATGAGGTATTCTTTATTTATCCAAGTTGACTGTACCCTCCCAGCTTCTTGTGCATCCTCAGCCTACTTGCTGGTGAGGTGAAAAGCACAAAGGGCCTTGGCTTGTGCAAGCTCTGCTCAGCAATGTCTAAAAGACAGAAACCTGTGCTTTCTTTTCAGCACAAATCCAAAACATGACACCATGAGAGCTACTGTGAAGAAAATTAACCAGTACATGGACCTATCCTATATTTATAGAAGCGAATGTTTTTCTTTTATGCTATGACACTTTCTAACATTGCTATTAAGAAAATAATAATAATAATAATAATAATAATAATAATAATAATAATAATAATAAAAAAACCCTGCCACCCCCCACACCCTATCCAAGCAAAACCCAAACAAAACAAAAAGAAAAAACAAAAACCTCAAAGACATCTTGGATAATTAAAATATATACCTATTATACATAAGAAATGCTGAAAACTTTCTAAGAAACAATTTTTGTAATTCAATGAAAAATGTCCACATTATACCATTTACTTTCTCAGAAGAGCCAGAAAAATCCATTTTTCCCAAAATTGACTCTGATGAGCTACATTGTTACTTGAAAGTTTATGGTTTACACTGGTTATAGAACCTTTTGGTGATAGCTGAATGTAAGGAAAATACTTAACCCTTGTCCTTACTCCTGTTTTTCTTCCCAGTGAAATCTATGGCACCATCAATCTCTAGAACAAAAGTGGAAATCTAGAGGGCCCTATCATGCACTTCTGAACATGAAAGAAAAAAAATTAGAAGGTGAAGTACTGACCCCAGGCAGTAAAGCAACATTAATAGAATTCATTTAGGGTCTTATTAACTGCAGTGAAGTCATTCCCTCCCTAAATTTTAAAGACAGTAAAGTATTAAAAGAAAAAATATTGTCCAAAAACTAAAAAAGTGAAGGAAGGATAAATGTTAGGGGAGGAGAAACAAGGCAACCTTCTAAAAGGTCAGCAGGAGTGGTAACAGGAAGAGAAAAAGTGAGTGAATGTTATGTTTGATTTTGCATCATTAGACATGGAAGGGGTGTTGTATGATCTTTTCTATGACTGCAGGGAGAAAACCCCATGAGGAGTGTATGATATTTTCTGTGACTGTAGGGAGAAAAACCACTGAAAAGTGCTTTATGATCTTTTCTATGACTGAAGGGAGAAAACACAGTTGTGGACATAAATGAAAGGAAGAAAAGAAAAGAGTTCCAGGATACAAACTCACAAAAATGCCAGGAGAGGATAGTTTCCTTCCTAAAATATGAATAAATATGCATCTTTTTATATGCATGTGTATAAACTACCCACATACATTAAATTATATTTAATATATAACATACATAAAATATATAAAAACATAAAATATTACACATATATATACTTATATATCCTATATATCATGTATGTCATGTATGTCATGTATATCATATATACATACACGTATGTGTGTGTGTGTATATATATATGTACAATTATTAAATATATCCTACCTCCTTGAGAAACTAGCTTAGAGTAGTAAACACAGGTAAATTAGAGTTTGTTGCAGTAGATAGGATGATGTTAGTCTTAAAGATATTGTCAGTGAGTCTGAACTTCTGGAATATGAGAAGAATATTTTAAATCCTTCAAAGTACTCCTGCAATCAGTATTGTTGTCAAAAAGCTCCCCTTTTGTGGAAATACTTCCACAATATGGTACAAACTTTGGCCAATATGCCATTTTTTCAGAACCAGTCCCTTGGTTCCCTTCTCCTTGTTTAGCCTCAATTGTGTTTTTAGGTTTAGGCTGAATATCAAACATTTTTAGCATTAATTCACAATAAGAACTGCATAAGATTCAGTCATAAAAAGGAAGAACTAAAAGAATTAGTGAAAAATTTTGGGGGTCAGATATTTTTATCTTGCAAACATATTTTAAGAGGCAATAAAATGAAATTAAGTATTTTCTTTGCAGTTACCCAATGCGATTTTGTGGAAAATGGAGGAGCTTTTTGTATCAATTATTAGTGAAAAAAGCTCCAATTCACGAAATTCCCTGCATCCCTTAATTATGTTTTAGCTACTCAGTTAAAAATTGGTCATCTACTTAGCATTAACCCTGAATTCATTTAAAAATTCAGATAGAGACATATATGTATTTTTACAATAAATCAAAAAAATATTTCTGACTTTGATAACATAAAATGTATAGAAAATTTAAGACTTCTTGTAATTAATGAAGCAGAGAGCTTTTCTCATTACAAATTGAGAACTCTTTGCTGCAGCTTAAGGAAAGTGTGGCCTCTTTTTTATGTATGATATGAAAAATTTCAGGTATATTTGAATAGCAGTGAGACTGTTTAGAAGCTGAAGACCGGGTAAAAATAAGTATGCAATGGTTAAATGGTTAATGATTTTATGGTTATATGGTTAATATAAGATATTAGCACAGTTGGGTATTAAAACAGTACTGAATTAAGGATTTAAGAATGGCATTGTGATGAATATTGGTATTTTTGTAAATAAATATAATTCCAATAATTCATTTTATTTATTTTGGTGTACAGCTCTAATGTAGAGTTACTACAAAATTCTAATTTCAAATCAAAGGAGGTTAGTTTTATGGATTTACATTTAGTGATTCCATTTGCTTGTCTTCTGAAACTGTAATTTAGAATAGAAAAAAAATTGTGTTTGACTCTTAAAGGTTAAGAGCCTTCTCTAATGTGTTAGCATGCTTGAGCAGCAGGACAAGAGGTGCAGCTGTCTGGTTTCAGCACCTGAATTAGAAGGTCTCTCTTTAGCAGGAGCTTGCTGGAGCCTGTTACTGGAACTAGAAAATGATAGTGATCTGGTATTGCAAAAATAAGAAGCAGGGTAGACACTGGGAAACTCCCAACTTTTAAAAATTTAAACTAGCAGGAACACACATTCATATCCACTTGAACCTTCTGTTTCCTGAACTAAATCAAGGAAGTTTGGCATCATAAATCATCCAAACAGTACCTATCAGCTGATTCATTAGATGTAAGCTGCTGTTCCAGCTTTCTCTGTGTCACAGTGACCTGAGGTGGAGTAAGTAGCACAGATTCCATACTCCATTCTCTATTTGATATCAAATTTCCCCAAAAGCCACTGAGATAGAAAGGTTCTACATTAGTTTCAAATACAGAGATGCAGACTGGGAGCACAGCTAAGGCCAAGTAACATTTTGGCATGAGACAGAACTAGAGAAGAGGTTTTTTCCTTCAATTGTGAAAAAGATGTGAAGGAAGAGAAGCAGTTAATGGGAGACCAGGACATTTGTCTGTTCTGCTGAACAGAGCAGAGAGATAGATAAAGCACAGAGACTGCACTTTCTAAATTTTCTTTTTTTTTATCCATTCCAACCAAGGAAGGGGTAAGAACCATGCCATAAGGAAAACACACATTTCTTTTCAATTAATGAATGTTTTCATCATTAAAGTGTGCTAATCACCAAATAACCAGGGACATTATTTGAATAATTGTTATAGAATTATGAAACAGAGGTCATTGAAAACGAACACTTAGCTGACAAAATTAATTCTACAGCATTTATGTTTCCTGAATTAACAGAATATATTTCTTGCATTTGGTCTTCAGTATGAATTTGCAGATATGGAATGAGGCCATTTGTGGTTTATTTATATCAATTAAGTACATGCTAAGATAAAAGAGATATCACTCTGCCTTTAAAAATGGTAGCAGAAGGAGAGCAGTTTAGAGGAATTTAAACCATGATTCAGTCACAATTTTATGCACATCTGGTACATAGCACAGAATTGAAACATTTTGCCTACAAAACTAAAGGCATTAACCAATGCAAGCTGCCCAAGTTTCCTGTTTCAGAGGCTTCCTCACGGGACAGAAGCTGATGTGTAATCAGTAGATATTTATTCTAACATTACCACCTAGATGTCTAAGGGTCTTTTAGGCTGGATGAGGAACTAAGTTCTCATATCAAAAATGGCAATGCAGCCACATTATTCTGAACCAAAAATAGCCAGACACCTTAAACATCACCAAAATAAGGGAAATTGAAAGCTCATGACAGAGTGCCTCTAAATTATAAAACAATGCTACAGCTGGTAGCAGAAGCAGCAATACCAATGTATTAAGTCTGAGACTGTACTTCCCACACTAAAGGGAAAGACTTCTGACCACAAGGAATTTACCATCTATAGAATGGTTGTCAGAGACTTAACAAAAGATACTAAAACTTTTAAAAGAATGCTGCTCACATTTTAAATAGACATGAAAATAGTCTATGTGAGGAATTAAATTGATGGAAGATGAAAAAAAACATAGTTAAAACTTAATGTTTGGAGTATTTTCAAACTTACAAACTTTTTGCTTCAGCACAGATTCCATGTATTTTTCAGAGGAAAGCACATCACCTGTTTCACAAAAATCTATGTCTCCTAGGCCACACCAACAACAGTGAGCTACATTTTAGACTCTAAGATAGTTCAATTTTGCCTGCATCACTGGTAAGAGTTATTGTATATAAATACACCTTTCTTCACTATATATTATTTTTTTAATATAGTTTTAAACCACTGATTGCAAGCTTTAATGCATAAGTTATCTGTCTGTGCAGAAAACTTGGCCAGTTTCAACTGCAAAGTAAAGGAAATGTAGTTAGGTCTCAGCTAATGTTAAGCTAGTGTTGTCACTATATATGTCCTACATAAATATCATTTATTTCACTTCCATTGCTTAGCTCTTAACAGGTAGTATTGTAAGTATATTTTTCATTTATACAATCCTG
Organism: Cisticola juncidis; assembly: GCA_013400215.1. Taxonomy (NCBI): domain Eukaryota; kingdom Metazoa; phylum Chordata; class Aves; order Passeriformes; family Cisticolidae; genus Cisticola; species Cisticola juncidis. The sequence continues at coordinate 1,252,898 of VXBR01006352.1, read as the reverse complement.
CTAGAAATGTCATTTATACAACACCTGCTGGATTTTTTACTCCCTTGTGGGCATTATGCTCAGTTAGCCATAGAAAACTTGGTTTCAATATTTAAATATTAAATACTCTGTTTTACTTTTTGACACTAATAGAATCATTTATCTAGAAATGGAGGAGCTGGTTAAGACAGATACTGAAAACACTGGATTATGAGTCACACACTAGACATACATTAGGAGTTACTTATTCCAGTTTCTTTTCAAGCCAATGATTTCTAGATTTCTAGTGATTCAGTGTGCAGGCTTAGCAGTAATGTAACTCAAGACCAGGTGTCTTACCCTCAATTAAAAAAGTCTATTCTTCATCTGCATTATAAATAAAAATACAACAAAGGAGTATATTTGCATATATATATATATATAAAGTACTATTGTTAAGCTGCACACACTTTATTGGTTTGTTTGGCTCTTTTTTATAGTTTTATTGAGGTGCAGTGGCACTGAACTCACTCATCTGCAGTAAAATGAAGGTTTTCTATGGAAACAACTTGGGTATTTGTATTTATCTTCTCACAACTTGTGTATTTGACCTTCTATCAAAGGACTTTTAAAGAAAAAAACATTTAAATAATTCACAATTTTTTTAATATTTAGTTGGTTGATAAACATACAGAGGTGAACACCCCACATATTCTCACCTTCCAGCATTTTTCAATTATATTGCTATCAAACAGATTAGTGATCTATAAAGAAAATAACAAGAGCTGGACAAGACAGAATAAACTCAAATATACTAATAAAATCTTCCAGCAATCCTTCAAAGATTCATAATAGTACTTCCTTTTGTACACATGTATGCACGTCTTTTTTCCCATTTCTAAACATTTTCTGAAATCACAGTCTATAATTTTTCAAAGCATATTGGGGCTTTTCAGTAAAACTTGGGCAGCACATAAAGAAAACAACCAAAACAGCAGAAAAGAAATATCTTTTACTGAGCTAATTACTATGCTTTATACAAGCAAATGAGGTCTGAAATTTTCTAATTACATAGTGAATATATGAATATTTCCTCTGGCATATGGGATTTAAGGAGTGAGTTTGAAAAGATATGAAGGGAAATGAGGACCTTGAGAGATCAAGGATGAAACCATCTTGATTCCATTACAATGATTTCTCAGCTGTTGTCTCATTAAAATTAAAGCAAATACTCAGGCTCATTTTTTTTATTATCATAATACTTACTATGACACTTACTAAAAATCTTATAATGAAGATCAGGACTTTGTGTGATGACTTATTAATTTAGTGGTCAATTACTATTATTTTGGTTTTTTTCAGAATTTAGCCTGATTCAAGTCAAACTTGGTTAGCCAGTAGAAACTGCAATTTTCGTTGCAAGAAGTTGGAAGCAACTTAGTGCATAAAACAAAGTTATTTCTTAAAACTTCATGTGAGAGGTTAAAATCACAAAACTCCAGAGTAAAATGAAACAACCTGTTCAAAGCATAAGGGAGGAAAGGAATATGAGGTATGTATGTTTGTGTCTCCAGAATGTGTAGAGTTTCATGGTAGCTTTTTGTTATTTAGTGGTGTTCACCTACCACATCTCAACATCCCCTGGGATAGGAGGATTTGGGTGCTGGTTTACATATGCAAGGAAAAGCAGGGCCAAGTATTGGTCCTGGCTGAGCAGCAGGACCTGTTTTATTCCTTGACAGTCACAGGCAATTCTCTGGGGGTAAGCCACTTCTCCCAGGACAAAGGGGCATAGCCTCAGACTGTGCCAAGGGAGGTGCAGGTTAAATATCAGGAAGAATTTCCTCACTGAGAGGTTTGTTAAACATTGGAATGGGCTGCTCGGGGAGGTGATGGAGTCACATCCTAGAAATGCTCAAGTGCACATAGGCACCTGGGGTTAGTTGGCCTGGTAGTGTTTGGTCTAATCTTGAACTCAGTGATTTTTGAGTTCTTTTCCAGCCTTAATGGTTCTTTGAATGTGATTCTAAGTATGTTGTTTCCTGCCAATTGCTCTTCCCGACTCTTCCTATTGTTTCTATTGACTCTGCAGGATAAGACACAACACCTTCATATTTCCCTTTTTCTCCCTCCTACCAATAAACATAATTTCCTAGCAGCAAGTTAGATCAAATATTTTTAATTGTTTATTTACAATGTAGTAAATCATACACATGCATGAACATATGTTGAAAAGTGAGGCAACAATATGTTCTGAGGACTGATGAGAGTAACCAGGATGCTTTTGCTCCTTCTTCATGATTAATTATACTTCCAACAGACTCAGGTATAACAAGCAGAACACAAGCAAGATATTGTCTCATGGCCTCCTGCAGGACTTCATGAATCTACATTGACCAGATTCTCCAAAGTGGACAGGGGTGTGAAAGAACAGGGAAAGGAGAGAAAATTGGCTGTGCACATATATAAAGTAAGCATGGCTTACTTTCTTCTTATATAGCAATTTTTCTCAGCTCTAGCTCATGCAATGAAGCACTGTGGAATCTCCCATCTTACAAGGCAGCTGAACACAAGGCACCTTTCTCTATAGATAAAAATGTGTTACAGAACACCTGTATCGCTGGAGGTATTCACACTGTTAGCATTCTCCTTTGTGGGAAAAGCTGGACTTAAAACACAAGAGACCACAACTTGCCAAATAGTCCAGATTCCTTACACACTTTAAAAACCATTCTAAAAGAAAAGCCTGTGTTCCAAAAATATGAAAAAGAGGATTAGGGGGTTTGTTTATTTGTTTGTTTGTTTCCTTTGGATTTTTTTTTTTTTAAGGAAACAGGGGAACTACCTATGTTATCTGCTTTGCTAGCAAAGACTGGCTTTTTTCAAATTATATTGATGGAAGACTATTAAGAGTCTGATAGAACCCAATTGCTTTTATCCAACACAAGGTCTCATTTCAAAAAAGAACAGAAAAGATAAAAGACCAGACTTCATGTACAGGTCAATTTCTTAATACATTATTTGATGGTTTAAATCACTTCATTTGCACTTCTGTGGCTTGATTTTCTGGCAATCTGAGCTCTAAAACGTTTTTAACAGTGCATCTCCTACTGTTCTCACTAAGAATGCATGTGTACAGGGCAGGGCAGACAAGCTGGTTTGAATGATTTTGCCCTTTTCCACCAGCAGCCCTATGTCAAGTGGACAGAGTAACTGACCTGTAGCAAGTAATTTTGAAACTTAGGCCACTAAAGATTTGTTAAACAATTTTTATTCTAGGCAGAATGGCCCTTTATCTAACATATTTTGTGTTTGGAAAGACTGTGAAATGTTAACTCTTGTGACATTCCATAAAATGTTTCACAGTATAATAATAAAAAAATGCACTTGCAAGAATAGGACAAATCAAAGAAATAATGAGCCAAAATAAATTTGCAAAACTATTTTGCATATTAAAAAGTAGTAAGAGTGTGCAGTTCAGCTAATTTATTTGTTCTTTTCAACTGTGAGATTTTTACACACTGTTTTAAATCCTTCATGGAAGGGCATCCCAAAATTGCTTTTAAAGAGTAATTTTAAATATCCCATCAAGGTATTTATGGAACATCAATTATCCAAAATTCTATTGTCAGTCTGCAAGATTTTCTAAAGCATGCAGTCCAAGCAGTGACTAAAGCTTTTGTGTGCATCTACACATTATTTTTTTTATTTAAAATCTCTGAAATTATTTCCTTAGTGTTTTTCATTAAAAAAAAAAAAGTCAAATAACAAGCATTGACCCTTTTCCAGGAAATATGCGGCAGATCTTCAAAGGGCTTCACCGGTCCACACAATTTAAATGACAATAAAACTGGTATTTTTTTCATGTTTACAACTCATGTTGACAAGCACTGCCTTTTTTCCTGAGTCAACTCCCACTATAGAGTTACTCTTTTCTACATCTCGCTATTTAACTCAGGCAGCCAAAGCTGCTTCATAATTTCCTTAGATCTATTATGCAGTAGTCTAGTTTGGGAGTTCTGGTGAAAAGTGTTTGGGTTTTTAAATTGAAATCACTCTTTAATGACCACTCTCTTGATAATAAATATTTGATAATTTTTTTTTCACATTTCTTTTCCTTCCTATCTGATACTACAGCTTCAGCACACATTGGCCAAATACCTTTCTGCTCCTCAGTTCTTTGGAGAAACTGGCAGCTTAGAGAGAAGGACTACACAAACCAGCAAGGAAGTATGATGTCCCCCCAGCTAAAGCAGATATTAAAGTGTTTGTGATCTCTTCAGCAGGAACCTATTTGAATCACATGTACAGAAGAACATCTGTTTCTCATAGCTGATGCTGCTCCAGGCTCCTTTTAAGTCGATGTTACTGTACATGGCTGCTGCCTTGTGTCATAATTTCCTCTACTAGGTGTCTTTACACCAAATCCATTTAGCATTCACAGGAACTGAACAGAGAACAGAACAAGAAAAGAAATTGTTTTTCTATGCAACTTCTGAAGTTTTCAGAATCATATTTGCTTCTTAGTGGAACACAGGCATTTTGAGCATTTTTGTTAAAGCATCATTTGGCATCATTTGGAACTGTTTTCCAGAAAAAAGAGCATTGTCAGAGAACGAAAGTCCTCCTGAGTATTTGGGGTGACTTTGTAACTTGTTACCAGTTGAAGTCCATGGGCTGCCTGATCCAAAGCAGAAATTTTTCATTTCACATCAATAAAACAAAACTTTCAGTTACATCTGACTTTTCTAAATCAGAATTTAGCTATGCCATTAAAGTCAAAGTTTGCTTTCTCTGTTATCCTTCCTTCTTTTGGTTTGGCAGAGCTACTGATTTGATACAAGAACAAGATGATTGTGAATAGTCTGCATGGATTTGCCAGGCATAAATCATGCAAATCTTACCTGATTGCCTTATGTGCTAAAATGACTACATCTGTGCACAAAGAAAGCACCAGAAATGTCTTTTATATATTTCAGGCAGACTTTTGACACTGGGACCCTGGGAATTGGGCAGGAGCCAGCAGTGAATCCTGGCATCAAAGATGTCCATTGTCACTCAGGGCTGTGTCAGCAGGAGCACTGCCAAGAGCTCAGGGCAGGGCTCGTTGCCTCTGCCCAGCACACACTGCCAGACACATCTGGGTGATGTGGCTGGTTTAATGCCCTTCAGCACAGGAAAGACACCAATAACTAAAGTGAGTTCATCCCCACAACTCTCAGGACTTGTGGGTGTCCTGTGAGCACTGTCCCAGAGCCTGAGGCAGTGGGACTTGTCCAGCCTGGAGCAAAAACCACTTCAGGGGGCATCAGAGCCACCCCAGTGCCCAGTGGGGATGTAGAGGGGCAGGCAGAGCCGTGTGTGGTAGGGCAAGGTACACCAGGCATGAAGGGAAGTGAGGGGGATTCAGGCTGTGTGCTGAAACCATTCCCCATGAGGACAGGGGGAAAGGCAGGGAGAGACAGGAAAAGCAGGCAGATTGCCCTGGTGTGGCAGGCTCCAGTGCTTGAAGGGTTCCAAGGCCCACCTGGGCGAAGTCCCGAGAGGTTGGGTCTGAGCTCACAGCTGGCTCTTCCTGGAGCACGGGTGCATGAGGAACATCCTGATGTGCCTTTCAGACTAAAACCAGGTGACATTTCAATAACACAAAAATTTCCAGAAAAAGTGTTCTGATCAGATTTAAGAGTTAACCATCCAGGTTTCCACAAAAGAAAGCTCATTTGATATCTGTGCTCCCACAAGCTGACAGTGACTTTCAAAGGTTCTAAAGGACTGCTAGCAACTTCTCAACTATTCTACTAATGAATTATGATAATTTCTTAATTAAAATATTACCAGGACAGACTCAGAGGTTACGCTGACATATGAAATGTTCAGTATGTTATAATTTGATCACTTAATATTATTTAAGAGACAAAATCATAAGCATAAGAAGCAAAAATTAACGAGGTGGATTCCATGCTGAGGCTATTTTCATGTAATGTGAGTTTTTGTTTGATACTTATATGGATAAGAGAGTGGAAAGATTTATAGGAAAGCTGGGTTTAGAAATCAAATAATTGTTAGGACCTGCAGGATGGCTGGAAGGCAGCCTGTTCACCCCCCTGTTCAGTTTCACCACACATTGTTTACAACAGTCAGAAATCACATTGTTCCTCCTGAAGACCTTTTGCTCTCTTTGCATCAAACACACACCATGCCAAAAAAGGTTTCTTTGCCATCCAGCCACTCAGCACTTTCCCAGCCCATTACTGAAAAAAATCTAATATTCACATCTTTGTCAAATTTTTACTTTTCCTTAGGTTTTTAATCTTAATTTCCGTTCATTTAGGCACTGCAGAAATTAGTGGAACGTTTCATTAATTCCAGGTTGTGGAACTTGGATGACCACTGATAAAATGTCTTTATTTACTGAAACATTTCCCCACAAATTGCTAAAGAGTAACACAGAGGTATGGCACCTTCTCCCTGAAAATATTTGCTCGTGCAAGTGTTTCTAGAGGCTTCTGCACGTCCTGTGCAACATGCCTTGCCTTCACAAAAGTACTTCCCTTAAACAAGCCTGAGGCACAGCTTTTTCAACAAAAAGAAATAAAACATTTCATGATAGAGTAAGTCTAAGGAAGATTCTCAAATATGAACAGAGTCTATTTTTAAATTACTAGAGAATCATCTTGCTGCCACTTTAAGTATGCTTTGTCTGGAATGTCAGAAGGAAATAAGAGCAGAGGCTGTTGTGTGGGAAAGTAACGGGAACAATGCAACAGCTCCCATCAAAACTGTATTTTTACAGCAAGACTTTATACACTTGATATCTACAGCGTGGAGGTGTCCTAAATCTCTTTACTTACTTGGAAAATATTGGAGGAGTCTGAAACCTTCCCAATGTTTCGAGGTAAAACTACATGAACATGAACTTCACCTAAAAAAGTCTAGGTTACCTGGATAAAAAAAAACAACCAACCAACCAACCAACCAACCAACCAAACAAACAAACAAACCAATCAAAAACCCACAAAAATCCACCAAAAAAAAAAAAAATCCAAAACAAAACAAAAAACTTAACCACACCAAAAACACAAAACCAAAACCAAACTAAAACCATCTGGCACCCTGTCTTGTTAACACTTTAAAACTCAGACTGCATAAAAGCAATGAAAAATCAAATCTCTTTTCATCAGGTGTCAGGAGACAGAAGTTTGTTTTTTAATAGGTAGAGTAGGAAAATCATTCAGAGATTGAGAAATCATCACTGGATATTGGTTATTTAATTTCTGTTTTAAAAGCCAAGTCCTGGATGAAAGAGTCAGGAAAGAAGTTACTCAAGAGATTTCTCAAGACCAAAGAAGTTCTGAGAAGAGCCGAGACTGGTGCTCTGAACAGAGATTCTGCAGCTGACCTAGGAAAATAATTTTACTTGAAGTTCGTCAATGTAGACCTTGGAATAAAGACCTTTTAGAGGTTTGAATTCCTGAATGGAAAGTAAATAAGAAAATAAATAAATAATTTTAAAAGACAGATATATTGCAGCTGCTTGGAAAAACTTGTCTGCTTTTGGGTAATTTACATATTGCATAACCTTGCCAAGCTATTAAGCAGCAAGATAACTTCTAGATCATACATTATTCCCCTCCACTGCTTCAATGACAAATAAAGGAAGGTAAATCACCTTGCTTACCACATGCCTGAGGCAAAGCTTAATCTAAAATATTTTAAAGTTAATAAAACCTGAGTTGGCAGAGAAAAATGTAGAATTTAACCTCAGTGGAAAAACAAGTTCTAATTCTTTCACACATACAGGACTGTGATTAGCTTTCTACACTTAAACAGGATTTGCAGTGTAACAGAGCTCCCCACATGCAGAGAATTAAATGAAAACATACATGCTTGCTGGCTCAAGGCCTACAACAGTCTTTTTCTCAATTCCTAAATTACGTTTTTGTCTAACTCTGCTCCTCAGAAGCCAGCAAGAAAATATGAAAGAGCTGTTAAAAAAATTTCCATCTTCAACTACTATTTAGACAGCTGATATACACATGAAAAAATGTTTACAGGAAAGTTATGTGAAGTTGAAAATTAGTAAATTGATTTTCCATTTATATATTACATGCATAAAGTGATTTTCTGAAGGGAAGTTGCAACCAAATTAGTTATCTTTAGTAGATTTTATCTAAGCATTTAAATTTATACTTTTAATTATTGTCCTATTTTCTTCTTCTCTAAGTTATATTTAAATTGTGTGATTGCTAAAATTGATCTTCTTCAATTTCTCCATTGGAAGAAGCTAAAAAATATTTTGGCCATCCAGACAATACCTTATCTATCCAATAGTCCTTTCATCAATATCTCCCCAGTGACAAGGATGTTGTGTTGGACCATGTCAATTGCCTTATACAAATCAAGGTATGCTTAATTTGAACTTGCAGCTAAAAATAAGATTTCTGCCACTAAACAAACAAACAAATAAACAAACAAACCCCCAACCCCCTCCCCAAAAGTACAAAACCCCCAAACCAAACCAAACAAAAAACCTTTTCCTCAAAACTGAAGAAATAACATCATTTTGCACATGTTATGTTAGTGCTTTCATTCCACAGAATAATACCATAATCAGTTAAGGATGAAAAATAAAACATGCAGTCAAGTTTTATTCTGAATGAAGACTCTCTCTCTTTGGCTGAGTGCACACTCAGTCAGCTGTAATTCCCAAATACTGTCGAAGAAAAGGAAGTATTGGCTTTAAGTTGGGTAGACAAGAGCCACAAAAATAAATCTGGACACACTTTCCTAGGGCACTAGCAGGCTTAGTCTGCCTTAAAATTATTCACATCAAATTTTCTAGCCTTTTGAGACTGCAATCAGATCCTACACACGGAAGGGGCAGAAAAAAAACAACTATGTTAAAAATGTCACCTAAAATTTAGCTATGAATCAAACATAAGCTAAATCCAAAGCTTTAGTGGGTTTTATTTAATTCTAAACGTTGATTGAGTAAATAGAGATAAAATATATGGGCCAGCAACAGATATGAATGAACACCCACCCTAGGCTTCACTGCCATTTCATGTTTCTGACAAATCCGAGTCCATCTGTTATTGATTAGTTGTTCACTAAGTCTCAGAACTCACATTTCTGCTCTGGTTGTTTTGTTGCACACTCCCTCCCTTTTGCCATCTCTGTTTTATTTTTTCTACAGTACCAGTGTGACATGCTACGCTATCCTGTCTATTGACTTTTTGCATTTCTTATCAGCAAAAAAACAAGCTACTGTTTTACACCGCCGGGTCCGTCAAGCTTTGAGCCTCAGCAGCACAAAAGAGATTCTCTGCCTTCTTGCAGAACTGCAGCTTGTCAGGGTGGGAATTCCTTTATTGATCCATGAATTTTAAAGTACATTTGCAATCTTCTCAGTTGCAATAATTGTGTGACTCTAAGAAAGTTAGCATTTATCGCTCCTCTAAGAGGAAATTTACCACCTTCTAAGTACTTTAAATATTCTCTTAGCATTTTTACATCTAAAAGATTAGGGTTTTTTATCCTGAAAATTCAGCATAACGTGTTGAAATGTTTTCTATTTTTTTTTAGCATAATGTGGTTTTTTTTGCAAAAACAATATTTTCCATGATTTATATTCCCTCAGAATAAATCAGTACCTTACTGACTTTTAACTTTCACAAATTTCAGCCAAACATGACATAACAAAGGGGCTTTATAGAAAAAGCAGATGCTCACAGTATCTTTTTTTTCTTTTAGGAACAGCATTCGATTATGAATCTTGAATTTCATGGATATTAGTGTACTGTAAGCAGTTTTTCTCACCACTGATACTTTACATGAGACTTACATGAGAAGGACAACAAAATAGGTTTGAATATAAGAATTTACCATGATACTAAGAGACCCTTCTGAATCTTCCTTCGTTCTTACCTCTTCCTTCCAAAAGATCAATATCTAAAATTTCTCTCTATCTCTTTCTGCTCATATATATCTGTAAACACACACATATTTCTTATACGATTAATTACCTCTGTGATACACATGCCTTCCCAATAGATTCATTAGGGTTAACCTATGATCCCTAATTTTCATCAGCTATTTGTTGTTCATTGTGCTCTAAATACAGATATTTTGCTGTTGGGATATCTTAGGAGAGGTTGAAAGAGGAACATGAGAAAAGAGCAACTGAGACAAAATTTGAATTACTGAAAGAAAGGGAGATTTTTTTTTCTTCTTATGATGTGCCTAATAGAAAAACATCAACTCATAGATGACATCATTAAAACAAACTTTTATTATGCTTTTTGAAATAACATTACAAAAGGAGTATCAGAATAAAATGTACAAAATTACAGAATCGTGATCATGAGTTTCACATTATTTCATTTTTTTTTAAAGGAGCAAACTATGAGACATACCAGACCTAGGACTGGTCAAAAATATAATTCCCCTTGGAATATGCAAGATGCTCTGATTAAAAAAAATAAAATTAATTTGTTTTCAATTATTTCTAAACAAAATAAAACCCCTGACCCCCAAAATTCATAGGTAAAAACATGATGTTAACTTGAATGATAATTCATTGTGTTTGACTCTTTCTTCACTGACCTGAGATATTCCTCTGAAAGCTTCATTGTCACAGGTATTCTTTCAGTAATTCCTTCAAGAGATAAATTTTGGTAAGAAGATGTGAGAATAAATTGGAAGAAAGTCACATAATTGCTCCAGGGTTTGGAAATGGCTTTTCTTCTTCTCTGCAAGTTGAATTTTGTTGTCCTCTTTCCATCAGTTCATGTCCATTATGGCATCCAGGGCATGTCCTCCTTTGTGTACATCCTCTGTGTATCTACGTATAATACCTGCTTTTCCTGGAAAATTGGAAGCAACACGCACCTCTGCTCAAGATAAATGGGTGGATGCTGATGAAGGGAATTAACTTGAGAAATAGAAGTTTCTGCTTCAAGGCTTTCTCTGTTTTACTGAGCTTTTACAAAGAACAGTTGTTGCCTCATGTTTTTCTCTTGAACTACCCAAGCAGCCTTATGTCCAGCGACTCTCTAGTGACAGCACGCGACTGTGGCTTACAGCAGGTACAGAATCAGCACATGAAGAGTCCTGTAAATTAAAACAAATAACAACTTTTTTAGACAATAAAATCCCATTTCTTTGCTTTTTAATCTTTTTTTATTCAATATTTACAAATTTATGTCAAATATACTGCTTGCTGGATACAGACAGAACTTACTTCTGAAGCCAGGAGAAGTCTTCACCAGTAAGGAGCAGGATCATGCGCTCTGCCTGGCTACTTCAGAGAACACAGAAGGACAAAGAGCATCTCCAAGGTAGATGCTGAAAATGGACTTAAAGATGAAGCTGATAACTAATAACAAACCCTTAAAGAACTTTCAAGCACAAGGGATTTGTGGTAAAGGCTCCTGCTGGTTTCAATCGGGGTAGAGTTAATTTTCTTCACAGTGGCTAGTACAGGACTATGGTTTGGTTGTGTCAGAGAGCTGACAACAGAGAGATGTTTTTGTTATTTCTGAGCAGGTTTTACACAGAGCTAAGGCCTGTTCTGCTTTTTGTACTGCCATGCTGGTGAAGAAGTTTGGAGTAGATGAGAGGCTGGGAGGAGACACAGCTGGGAGAGGTGACTCCAACAGACCGAAGGGATATTCCAGGGGAAATCATGTTCAGTATATAAAGTGTCAGGGGGAAAGGAGGAAGGGGATAATGCTTGGAGTGATAGTGTTTTTTTCTTCCCAAATCACTGTTGTACATGATGGGGCCCTGCTCCTCTGGAAATGGCTGAACAGCTGCCTGCCTTTGGGAAGCAGTGAATTAAGTCCTTGTTTTGCTTTGTTTGTGTGGATGGCTTTTGCTTTCCCTATCAAACAGTTTTTACCTCAACCCGTGAGTTTTCTAGTGTTTACTCTTTCAATTCTCTCCCTGATCCTGCAGGAGGAGGAGGAGTAAGGGAGCAGCTGCTTGAGGTTTGGCTGCTGGCTGGGATGAAATGACAACAAGACTTCTTAACATATTCTTCCAGATGAAATAAAACCAAAATGATTTACTTACAGCCTACCACTTGAGATAGAATTTTATCATAAACTCTGAATTTATATATTTTATTCATATTTACCATTTGTAATGCATATAGGAGATGGTCACTGAAAGGATTTCTTCTTGATGATTTCTTCCATAAAATATTATGTTTCTCTCTCTGTGTGTGTCTTGTAGGGAGAGCGAATGAGAATTTTTGGCCTAAGAACTGAATATATCTCCAGAAGTGTTTTTGGGATGGCAAAGTAATATCACCCATTAGAAAGAAGTGATACCACTAGTACCGACAGTGAAATCATACTGCTGGATGAGCTTTCATGGAAATAGTTTCTTCTCTTTTGTCCTAGGCCTGCCTAGGCTCAGTTTTTAAGATATAACAATTATTTTCTTGTTCAAATGACCCTTAAGTCTTCTTGGGGCAAAGTTATGTATGACTTGTTTTGATAAAATAATCTATTACAAGTGTCCCCCAACATTTCCTTAGATAGCAAAGTTACCTGATCATTATAATATATTCCCTGAATCTTTTTGCACTAGTCAAGTTATTGATTCCAGTCCAACTTACTATCACTGAAGGCCCCTACCCAAGTACTTCAAATCAAGAGAGCTTGTGTGTAGCCCAGTTTAGACTATCTACAGTAGCCTTTAAGGCAATCTCAGGACTCACAAGGCACCTAAGTTCAAGGCAGCCATGACTCACTGCTTAAGACTCAGCAGACACATTCTGGTTTGGTAACGTGAATAAAAGTGGGCATGCTATCAAATATAGAACCTAATCAGCAATGCATGGTATCACTTACATCAGTAAAATGTAGCTGAAGCAAGTAGGAATGTGAACATGTTCTCTATGCAGAGTGCATACACTGAGTTGTGTTCTGAATTAACTGGTAAAGTTCAGTGAAAAAACTACTTTTTCAACCTCTTTAGCATGTGTTGGATTCTTACTTTCAGCTCAGTAGAAAAATGTTGATGTAAGAATATTCATAGAGTAGCAGGAATTTCATGTACGGATCTCGAAATAATCACAATAATGTGTTCTGGTCTCTTTTTCCCTCTGTCTTACTTTTTAATATTATTTTGATGGCATACATTTATGATAAAGACATATTTGCTCAGCAGTCTATGGGTGAACTTTGAGGAATGAATTCTAGTAACATGGCTTGAAATCAACCTCATGAGAAATCAAAGCAAGCACTCACTCTCACTGTCACACAAGCAATACACTAGCTAAAAGCAGGGATGAAAAGAAAGCTAATGTTTACTTAGACTATAAAAGTAGGTGGTTAAGATGAAATATGCTTTGAAATAATTCTAAAAAGGCTAATAATAACACTCTTCTTTTAAGATTCCGACATGCAATGTTTAATTATCCTACATGAAAATTCAGAGGTACTTTACCTAAAATATGTATGAAAATGCTCTTCCAAATTGAGTCTCTTATCAGTACTTAGGGACAGCACATTACAGGCCCCATAAGTTTTGAATTTGTCTACCTGAATCATTCATATGAAAAAGCATCTGGCTTCTTTTAAATATTACTGTACAAAGCAATTGGAAAATGTTTATTTCACTTCAGACTTTCACATCTCTTACTCATTTTGTTAAAACTTCATGACCTGCCTCTAAATAAAATATTCTCCTTCAAGTCAGCCTAAGTGATAAATCAGGATTGCAACCTCATACATACTATGTTGCATTCTGGACCATCAAAGCTCAAGAAAGCTGTCCAAAGATCTGAGTCAGGGAAGGATTAGAAAGACAGTAAGAAGACCTAAGAGAAGAAATCAAGAGCTCATTTGTTCTGACAAAGGGTTCAGGAGACAGTCACCACAGCCTGCTTGAGCAGCAGAGTTATAAATGAGAGAAGGCAATATTAGAAAGCACAGTAGTCAGACCACATTTTTGGAAGAACTTTTTCACTAGTACAGTAGTGTATACCTGGAAGAGACACTGAGAAATATTAACCTTTCCAAGACTCAGATGGAAAAAAATTGCAAGGGGGTGGCGCAGTGTCTGGAAATGCCCTGTTTTGACAGACCAGTGACACTAGAGGATTCCAGCATTCGTATGGTTATAGGAGGTAAGCTCCTTCAATTTATTACTAGACCTCCAGTACTTGTGTCTAACATTATTAAAAAAACATGAAATAATTTTCTGGGTTGTCTGGGGGTTTTTACTGTCTGAATTAAGCACAAACAATAAAGGCCAAGGAAAGATGTAAAAACCCTTACAGATCCACAAGCTTGAAACAACAGGAATATGGATATTTCTTCCAAATTGCATGCCATTTATTAATATATCAACCCTTTAAATTTATAGTAACTATTCTTTTTTATACTAGCCACCCAAAACAAACTGTAGATGCTTACTGTATAAGGCTGACAGCAGATTGCATTCAAATGGGAAAAGTACTGCATATTTGAAATATAAATTTATATAAATAATGGGGTTTCATTATGATAAATGTAATTTCATCAACACTGAGATGATTTTTATTATCTAACTATTATTATGTAAGAAAGGAATTTTATTGTTGTTAGTTTCCCCTTGTTAATTTGCATCTATTTGCATCTATTTGCATCTATTAAGAAATCTATGTGTCTTACTGGATAAATTTCCTTTTAAAACATACAGATGTTTGAAAATATATATGTTTTCATACAATATATATCTCTGTGCTGTTTCTATATTGCAATAATTTTACTTCTGTTTCCTCCTTTTCAACTCAAATTGAATAGAGCCTTAGCTATATGTTTTGTGTAATTAATTTGAATGATAAAATTAATTTCATAGTTGGAAAAGTCAGATTTCACCTTTTCAAGAAAGAGCGACATGGGCTTTAGCCTGAGTTTTTCTGCAGATAAAAAGATAAATTCTATATTTCAGCAGAATTAGCAAGAAAATTAATTTCTTATAAATGTGCAACTTTGGCACAACATGTGTAGTATTTCAGTCATGTATGTTTAGTATACATGTGTTTCTGTAGCTTTGAATTTGTGCAGTATTTCATTGCATTTACTTTTCTGTTACGACGAAGCAAACCTATCAGTGATTAACTGTGCTATAGGGCATAAATTTGATTTGAGCTACAAATTATTGGTTTGAAACATAATGATGGATATGAAATATTTTTGCATATTTATAATGCAAAAGTTTTGCTGTGTGGCTATTGTATCTTTTTTAATTTAGAAATCGATTTTGAATTTGTAAATGTAGAAGTTTGTTGTAAATCTGCCTATACAGTATAGAGTACCAGAGAGCATACAAATAGAGTTGAGACAATCAAAATAAAGAAAGTATTATTCTGAGACTGAAAGAAGGAAGAAAGGAATTCCTTGAACAGAATGAGGAAAAAAAAAAAAGTTATTTAACAAAGACCTTGAAGAGATACTTGCAGTTGAATCAAAACACTAAGAAAAACCTTTATCTTATCAACTAACTGACGATTCACAGAATTGCAAAATGATTGAGGTTAAAAGTGAGATCTGGAGGTTATGTGGTCCAACCCTCCTGCTCCAGCCCAGCCATCCAGAGTGAGCTTCCCAGAATCATGTTCTGCTGGCTTTTGAATATCTCCAAGGGTAGAGATTCCACAACCTTTCTGGGATGTCTGTGCCAGTGCTCAGTCACATCTACAGTCAAAAAATGTTTTCTGGTGTTCAGAGGGAACCTCTTGTGTTCCAGTTTGTTCCACTGGCTCTGGTCCTGCTGCTGGGCACTGCAAGAGCCTGGGTCTGTCCTCTTTGCAACTTCCTTTCAAGTATGTATATACATTAATTTCATCCTCCTGAGTTTTCTCTTCCCAGGCTGAACAGTGCCAGATCTCTCAGCTTTTCCTCGTTGAAGAGATGCTCCAGACCTCAATCACCTCAGTGAGCCTTTGCTGGATTCTCTCCATTATGTCTGTCACCTGTACTGGGCAGCCAGAACTGGACACAGCACTGCAGGTGTGCCCTCACCATGGCTGACCAGAGGGGAAACATCACCTCTCTTGACTTACTGGCAATACTTTGTGTAAAGCAGCCTCAGACACCTTAGCCATCTTTATAGCAAGGGCATTTTGCTGGCACGAGCAACTTGGTATCTCACAGGACCCCTATGTACTTTTCTGAAAAACCAAAGGCTTTAAGTCAAAAGATAATTAAAAATTTAATGTTCATGTGGTCAATGTTTCACATGTTTGGGTTTCTTGGTGTGATTTTTTGTTTGTTTATTTTTTGTTGGGTTTGGTTTGGTTTGGTTTTTTTAAGCAGATTGTGAAGGACTTGATATCATGTATCTTTACACAGATAGGCCAGGGTTTTAGGGGACCGTGTGTTCTATATGAAGTTGTGCACTCGGTAGCTTTAGTGGCACGATTACTCTCTAACATTCTAACCTAAATTTTAAGTTAAGGTTCCTCTCTTCCCTAAAATGAGAGCCAATATCTATTTCACATTTTTTCCCATCAGTTAAAGGAGATATAATTAATTATCTATCTCATCGGTTACTTTCAAAATTTGTTTCTTTCAGCAACTTCAGTATAACAAGGGAATCTATTGACATTTCATGTTTCTTGTGCATTGCCAGATAAAGAGACCCTAAAAATGGAACATACACTTTATTCCTAAAAATTTCTATAAAAAGAGAAGAAGAAACACGCTTAGTAATGTGAAGAATAAAATTGTAAGAAAAGACGTGTATTTGAATAATCATCCCAATCTGACACTGTTTCTTGTTCTTTTATTCTGAAAGAAGCTTAGCTGGTCGTGCATCATCTTTGGTTCTCCCGTTGTGCATCTTCTCATTTCTTCGCATTTCTATTTTTACCTTTGCTCATTTTATACTTTCTTTAGCAACTTAGAAACTCATCTCTCAACCGCGTCTTCCTGCAGACCTCCCGCAATGTACTTCCTTTCAAGTCCCCAGAGCCCACAATACAGTTTTTTCCCCACAAGAAAACAAGAACAAAATGTTACTGTTCTATGTTTTTACAACCAATTTGCTATAATCACTTTCCTTTGTATTGTATAACAGAAAGTACAGTACATCATCTTCAAGAACAGAGGCACTTCATCTCAACTATTTTTAACAGATTTCTGGTTTTGCTCTTTTTTCAACTTCTTTTCTGCAACTCCCCTGCTATCTTCCTCACACTTCTCAAACAGTATCTGGTTTGACGATAAATACTGAATTTTTGACCCTTGTGGTCAACATCAATCTAGGCATTGAATTTTTGAGCCTGGATAGGCAGGGTTTTTTTACAGGGTTTTTGTTAGAGATAAAAAATATACATAAACAGATGCACAGCATGCAATATATAAAATACTAAAGTTACTGTAAGCTTGCATAATTTTTTACTGAATGACATGCTAGAATTTTGTTCTCTTTAGCTGTCTTCAAATGTTTTATATTTCTGTATTTTTTAATATTGAGTAAATTAAATAAAAATATACTCCCCTGCCATTTGAGTAACAATGATAAACAAGAATATGTAGTCCCCAACTGGAAAAGTTTCATAACTCAGAAAAGCATAAGCAAAACTTTTTTGAGAGAAACAGGCCTCCAACATTGCCTACTTTCTTGAAGATTTTTTTTTTTTTCATCCTTTAAGGAAATTTTATCTCTTTCCCTTACACTTTCATTAGGATTACTGAGTAAATTCTGCCCTCCTCTCATCTTTGTTTCTTGTAGAGCTTTAGTCCACAAAACCTGACCTATCTTTTGCTTTTAAGCCTCATTTTTTTTATTCTTTGAAAGATCTTCATCAATGTCATTTTAACTTATAAAGCTACAATGCAGCTAATGGATTCACAGAAAACACACACTGGAAATTTATCTTAGGAGGCAAACTTTTACAAATCTCTAACGGTTTTGGTTTGGTTGTTTTCTTTCTTTCTTTCTTTCTTTCTTTCTTTCTTTCTTTCTTTCTTTCTTTCTTTCTTTCTTTCTTTCTTTTTCTTTCTTTCTTTCTTTTTTTTTTTTTCCCTAGAAAGGTAAGTCATAGAGCTTATCTCCTTTCTCATCAGTATTCTGATGAACTAAAGAAATGCTGACAAATGCTAACACAGGATTTAGGTTAGGGCAGAGTATTTCTTTATGAGGTTTCTGGGATCACATTTTATTACTGGATGTTAAGTGTTGAATAATGCTTTAATGACAGTGAGCACATGCAAATGGGAAACTAGAAACTGTCTTTATAAGGCTGAAAAACTTAAATGACAACTATAGTCAACAACTATACTGTGCTGGGTTTTAAGTTTTATCTCAGACTTGATGACATTTGATAAAATCAAAGCTTTTTCTTATGACTCCAGTATTTTTAGTTTCCATTTCTTCCAGCCTTCCTCATGACTAATATGTCAACCAACAATGGGTAAAACTGGTGATACTGAGACTAAAAATGGATATTCTTTGTCAAGGAAAATTGGTAGATGACTTATTGAGCTCACTCAGAAGAAACCTGAACAACATGCAAATGCCCACCAAAGACAGACTACTGCTTTGAGAGACCACAAATGAAAACCACACAGAATCTTATATACCATGGCAACTAGTGCTTACCATTGTAAAAGTAAAAGCAAATAAACAAATACAGTAATTAAAAACTACAGATGGGACATGGGGCTAAGTTTTAAAATCAATAGTTCAAGAAATACATTAGGCTTTCTTTCTGACAGCCATATGTTTGTCCAGCCACAGGTGCCATGGAGCATGCCTACTGCCTTTAATTCTACTCAACTGTGAGCAACAGTTTTCCTCTATCCCATCTAACAAGCCCCTTCCTGCTAATGCGTGAAAATCATTATAATAAACTTCCACTGGTAATGCAAATTTGGGACATGGGAAGAAAGTTTGTTGAAAGAGATTCATTTTATAAGTTTGGTATACAAAGTGTTGAAAAAGTGAGCTTCTGTTTATAGTTGATTTACCAGAAGATATTAGGAATGGATGGAAAACAGATATGATGGTGATTTAGAGTGATGCACATTTTACTTCAGTTACCACCAAAGTAGGATGTACATTGGGAAGTCATCCATTACCCCTTGTAAGTGTCTGCTCCTCTGAAATGATCATTTTCAGTCAGAGCCCAATGGACTGTAATTCTGTAAAGTTAGGCAGCCCATAGTCCTGTCTTAGACTGCTTTTCACTGGCTTTCTTAGCTTTCTAGAAATGTATTATGTATGCATCAACAGTTTTTCTATGTCAAGCTGTTGGGTCTCGGTCTATTCTAGATTTTTTTGTTTGGAAAAAATCATGTCAACTTGCACTTGAAGCTGTTTACACGCAGCTCCAGTAAAGCCATATTTTCCCCTTCTGGAGGCAAATAATACACTTTCAAAAAGTGCTAATTACTATAAGAGTGTCATTGAAAATATGACACTCTATATTTATACTCAAACACCATGTTTACAGTTTGACTTTTTTTAAATTTATATTCTTAGAACTAAGTTCACCCTCCCTTTTGCTTCCTCCCCCACATACATTCACCCAGAACTAATAAGAAATGAATCAGCTTACTGGAATGCAATATAAAGTTATGCACACATTATATCCTATTCTTTCAGCTGGTACCAAGACAAGGCTAAATCTCTTTACGGCATGTAGCTTTAAAATACAGCCATCTAGAAGAAGTTTATTGCAAATGCTACAGAAAGTGAATCTTAGATTTACTGGATACTAAACTCCTCATAGTTTTCACCTATATGCTTCACTTGTGCATTGCTGTGGTCTAGTAATTTATGAGCGAAGGCTGCTGTGGTTCAGAATGGGATTGGTGCATTGCTGGTGTATGTACACACTCCACTGAGCTGAGTCCTGCTTTTAGAGATTAAATGGAGCATGTAGGAAAAACAAAGGTTTTATGGTATTGCTCTTGGCACTTGATATAATAAGATGCAATATGGCAAGACTGCAGCATTGGAATGGGTTCATGAGTCAGAACTGACGTAAAAACAGCATAGATTGAGCAATATTGCAGAATGACTATTCTTACATTGTATACTGTAAATGCCATTCTTAACATAATCTCAAACTGTGGTATGTACCCAGTATGTTTTTAGGGTTAAAACCAGTATCAGCTCTAACACAAGTTTGTTGCTGGTCTGCATTGGCATTATCATAGATCTGTTCTCTGAATAAACTGAATAAATTCTGACACAGTGCCCTCCCAAACAGAACATTCTTTAGTAATGTACTCTATTGCATATAAGATATATTCAGCCTTTTACAGGTATATAGACACTAACTGCAAGGAACAATTGATTGAGCATTTATTTATTCATTTACCCTCCCAAACTGTTGAAAGAATGACGAAACAGCAAATTACATGGCCTCCGTACTAGGTGGTGTCCTTGCCCTGGAACATCACAAACAAATCTGGACTGAGTAGTCCTCCATAAAAAATAATATGGCCCAAGGTGAGAGTTGGAAGAAAACCCTGATATTCTTTTTGAGTTGTGGTCATAGCAGCTAAGCTTGGAGAACCAGCTTTCCATATTAAAAAAAAAAAAAAAATTACTGTGTGAAAAAGGCTGAGGCTGTTGTAATAATAATGGGCAGTTGTGGAATCACCTTACTAGGAATTCAGCAGTCCAAGAAGACATCCATGCACTGAAAGATAATTTCTACTGGGATTCAAGTTAAATTTCAGCAAAAGTTGGCAGCCAGAAAAGTAGTCTCACGGTGTGAAAGACCAGTCCAGCTTGGATACTAACACTGTGATTGCACAGACTCCTAATGAATGCTGACTAGGGTTTGACCTATGCATTACAACATGGGCAGCAGACTGAGAGGAGCTGACTATAGGTATAGACATCCAGAATTCTACTGCTGGCCCTGCCAGACCCCTGGAAAGCTGAGACAATTGCTTCAACTACTGCCAAAACACTGAAGAGTGCTTGTTGGAGGTTATTCTTAACCAACAAGAACATGGTTCTCACCTCCCCATTACCCACAGTAATTTGCAAGACTGCTTCTCCCACTCAACTGCACCTTGCAGATGATCGTCTTTCCCTCTCACAGGAATATCTGTGATACTCTCACAGGAATATCACAGACAGAAATAGACTCTTGCATATTATAATAGCATATTTAAAAGCTGTTTATGCAGTGCATATATAAATGGAGAAAAGATTACCATACTCATATCAAAGTGTTATTTTTTCCCCATTTATATATATACACTGTTTTAAACTGTATGGCCAATTTGTAAAGAAATGAAAGCAATTCTGCATGCTGCAGGATTGTTCATGCAAAAGCCAAATTATTACAAAAGGACTTTGTGAAGTAGCAAGAAAACACAGTTCTTGACTTCTGCATTCACTGCATATAGGCACAGTTGAATAGTAAAAGGTTTCAATATTCAAAAATTCACTGTGGGTTAAGCAAAATATTACACAATCTGTCCAACTACCACTAGTGTGATGCTCTTAAATTATTCTATAATCTCATGAATGGTGATGTAGGAAATAAAGGAAAATATTCATGTTTTGCTAATATAATTAGATTTTATTTTTCCAATTGGTAAGTTACTAACTCTTTTCTCACCATAACAGATGTAAAGATTAAAGTGCACAGAGAATAATTTTCTGGAGAAGGGAATGGAAAGGGAAATAAAATATACTAATGGATGCTATCTAGTTACAAGAAATTTTGAAAAGCCTAATTTTCTGTTCAAGGAAAGAGAGGCAAGAGAAAAAGAATGGAAATAAGTGACTGAAATGATGGCAGCAATCAGGAAAGAAAAATATTCAGGAATGGACTCTTACCAAAAAACAAAACAAAACAAAACAAAACAAAACAAAACAAAACAAAACAAAAAAA
>VXBR01006352.1:1189756-1231063 GCA_013400215.1 Cisticola juncidis | reverse complement strand
AAAAAAAAAAAAAAAAAAAAAAAAAAAAAAAAAAAAAAAAAAAAAGGCACTGGAAGACAAGTGTATCAACCTTTTGTGAAGAAAGGTTAAGACTTATGAGAACACCAACCACCAATTTTATACAAAATACTTCCTCTATCCCCCATAAAAATCAACAGTCTACAATAATGGTAGTGAGTTTATGATCACATTATGGATGGAAGTCAGTGAAGTGAGAAAAATTGTTACTGTCCTCCTACCTTAAACTGATTCAATCAAGTCCATTACTATACTATTCCATCATTATTAAAAGTCAGATTCTGCATATAATGAACAACGAACACAGTGAACACATGAATTATTCATACAGCAAGGTTTGGAGTTTTATTTTTGGTTTGTGTTTGGTTTTGGTTTTCTTTGTTTGGGGTCTTTGTTTTTAGTTTTGTTTTGTTGTTTTTGTGTTTTGCCTTATTTTTTTTTCCTGGGCTGCTGCTGCTGTTGCCTTAGATTCACAATTTCTAGTCACCTGTGTTCATTTTAGACCATAGGAGCAGCTCTAACAAAAAAATCATGATCTATGGCCTTGCCTTAGGGAGTGGAATTGAGGAAAACACATAAGGTGCAGTAAAGAGAGAGATAAATATTGTTTTAACTCACATACTGAAAAAAGTGAAAATATGTCTTAAGTCAAGATTGGCCCTGCAGGATGCATTACTTCATGACACATTTCTTCTACATCACCTTTTCCTGCCTGGATCTGTTTCTGCAAGGCCTTGCACACCAGTGCCCTCGTTGTGTTACATAACAGTAATTGTAACCTTTCCATAGCTTTTCCTTTTAGCACTGAACAAATATGAAAACAATAAATTTCTTAATGTGATTGAGATTTCACTTTTGCATTAGTCTATGTAAGATAAGACCATTACTTTCTTTCCTGGAAAAGATGTGTCCTTTGCGTTACTGACCACGTACAGGAAAGGAGAGTATTTGAGGAATAATGCAAAGACATCCATGAATGTCAGCATTCTTTTAAAATTAAAGATGCACCAAAACTCCCCACAACTCATGCAGCCATGGCTTTCACCAGAAAACAGGTGATGTTTTTATTCAAAAAAAGTCTACTAATCCTTTTTCCAGAAGGATGTGCAAATGTTTGGGTGGTTTAGACATAACTATACAAAACCACAATATAAAATGCTTCTCAACAAACATGACAGGAGAAAGTTCTGTCTAATGTAAAAATCAAATAATTCAGTGTCTCTAAAAAATGTTTGAATTTATCTGACTCTCTGCCTCTAATAGTTTTACCTATGTACATATATTTTTTCTGCCAATATCCCCCAAAGTGACTGCACTAAGAAACCCACTCCAAAAACTTTTGTAGAACATCTCATGGAGGAAAAAAAAGACCCACAAAGCTCACTCCTCATATGGGGAATGGAAAAAAGTGAAATGTCTCTGAAAGTTGGCAAAGAAAGATTTTTCATACAGCAAGAGGTTATTTTCAAATTATAGAAGTGTTTCAACAAAAACTCTGTGTTGCTACTAGTTCTTAAATGTTTTGTTAGCTAAAAGCTTGATCTTAGCACAAGCAGGTGTGGTTCATACTCAGGTAAATGGGATTTTAGACACATTCTCAGCAAATTGCTATAAAATTACTGATGTTGCAGCAGTATGACACATGAAAAAGCAAGGAATAAAAGAAAATAGCAGTCTGGCAATATGAATGGGCAAGTTCATTTCTTCCTGCATTGTTGGTACCGCAAAATCACTATCACCAACAGCGTACAGAAAGATTTAAGGAGATGTTCTGATTGGCACAGAAGAAAGAAACAAACCTAACACTTCACATGACACTAGACCATCTCTTCCAAATAATTTTAAAATGGAAAAGATTAAATTACAAAAAACACTTATTAGAAATGTTCTTTTTTGTCATTTCCTTGCATTGGACAATTTGGAAAATTAAGTATCTCTTCCCCTCCACATGTTGTCTTGTATTATTCTACATATTGCTTTCTCCCTTTGACATTACAATGTAAGATGTCATTGAGTATGAGATAATTCAAATAATAATTTCATAGCAAAATCAGAGAACAAATCAATATTTTATACCTGGTGCAATTCAAGTCACCTGAATGCATCCCATCCCCCTAAAAAATCCTTGTTTTCTTCATGGGTTTTGGGGACTTTTTTTTTTTTTTTAATTTTATTTTTTTATTTGTTTACTACTAGATTCCCTGATACCTTGATGAAAATCTTGAGAGACCTCATCGCACACATCCACTTTCTATGTAGGGGCTATTCCCATCCATATTAAAAATGAATTAAATTATATAAATATTGATTCTATTCATAATATATTTCAAGTTCTGTGACAATTACACTGTGCTATTATCTTTAATCTTTACTACCAACACCCAAACAAGTCCTGACAGTGTGTATTACAGGGACCATGCTCACTGAGCATACACTGCTAAACAATTATATTATAGGGAGTGGCTTGAGATTAAGTCCTTCAGATTTCCCAGCACAGGGTAGTCCATTAATACACAGAAATTACAGTTTCCTGACTGCCTTATTTGCTACATAAACAGTATCAGATACTGTACTCAAGGTATTTTTTTCTAATGTTTACTTCCCCCAAAGAAAGAAAGGAGACAGGTCAAGAAAGCAGAAGTAGGTAAAGAGGAAAGCAATGTTCATGGATTTTGAGAGTGTCAGAATAAAATTAAAAACACACAAAACAGTATGAAAGCAAAATGGATGGAGGCTTTAAGGTCTGAACTACAGATGTCCCTTGACACCCAGCTGGTTTCACTGCAGTGCTGGGCATTTGTGGCATGTACTGGCACCAGGTCTGCCAAGTCTTCCAGCCATCCTGTCATGTTTAGCGAGAGCACTCATGTGTGCAAGGCCTTGCAGAAACAGATCCAGGCAGGAAAAGGTGATGTAGAAGAAATGTGTCATGAAGTAATGCATCCTGCAGGGCCAATCTTGACTTAAGACATATTTTCACTTTTTTCAGTATGTGAGTTAAAACAATATTTATCTCTCTCTTCACTGCACCTTATGTGTTTTCCCCAGATTTCCACTCAGCGCTTGAATACAGAAAAAGATGAGCCTCTAAGCCTGTGTTGTGACACTTCTTGTAGGAGCTGTTCACAGAAGAATAAACTACTTCTCTGTTTTTCCAGCCTCATTTTTATTCACTTCCTAAACATCAAACACAAAAAATAAGAATTTATCTGAAAACAGATGGATGTAAAGGTGTGTTGGATAGGAGCTGTCAGTCCAGTTCAGCATCTCCTCGGTAAGCCATGTGTTACTGTAATGCTTGTAAAGAATAGCAGTAAAACCATAAGACATGCAATCATAGTTTTCAAATATTTTATTTTGAAAAGTTACTGCTACATATGTCGGTTTTCACTTAACAAAACTGTTTAAACATTGTAGAAATCTATAAATATAGATCTTTAATTATTTTACTGAATCATAGTAAAGACAGAGGTATTTTCAGGTGAGGCTTTTGTTGTTAGAGATACAACAGAATTAACAGCATGTTTATAGCTTTGGGTCCTTTTCTTTCAAGAGAAAGAAAACATGACCCTAAATTTAAAACAGTATTATAGATTTGAGAGTCTGCAATCCAGGAAATCCATAGAAATTCAATTTCCCAGACTAGGAATTTAAAGACAGTGAAAAAAAAAAGAAAAAAATATGCAAACTGAAAATCATGGGTTTTCATTTCAGATAATTTCATCCAGTTACTCCTTTTTTCACTGGTACAGAACTTTCAAGGCAATTAAGAAAGATAGAAGATGCTCTTGAAAGTTATTTAGTTTGGACTAAAATAAATATATTTGGTGTTTATAACAGAAGCAGGTTTTTTTAAAACCAACCTACTGATGTTGGCCTATTAAGAAGAAAAAATAGTTCAGCATTTATCATTTACAAGATTTATGTTTGTGCATTTTACGTCATAACAAATTACTTGCTTGCTTGCTTGCAATTTAAATTTGACCTCTTTAGGAAAAATGTACACTGTTTTTGCTCATAGCAGAATTTGAGCAATATCACCATGGACGACATTTTCCCTGCTTAGCAGACTCTGAACAAAGCTGAATTCTCAATTAATTTTCTGAAGTCTATGTGCCTAATGGTTTCAAAACGCTTTATTCTCTTTGAAGAAAATAAAGTTGACTAGACAGCATTTTGGTGCATCACAAGACTGAAATCATTGCAAACAGGAAGAAATATAACTGTGACACAGCAGGCACAGACAAATTATATTTCATTTTGATTGCTGTGTCAGATATGACTACAAAATGAAAATTCATTATTCTTAAAAAAAAAAGGATTTTTTTTTTTAAAGGAAGACATCATTATATGAAAAGATTCCAAAGGTTTCAGGTTTGCATATAAAACACTTTTTGTTATAGGAAAAATAGTCTAACTGAACATTTCTGACCAGGTTTGTTAGTATAAACCAACATTTTTAGGGCTTATATCAAGAAGCTGTTTATGTTTTCTCATTAATTGCAGCCTGGGAGAAAAAAGCTTTGAAAGACCATATCCCAAACCTAGACCCAATATACATGAAAAGTTATTTTAAAAATAGAAAAATAGAATGATTCTCAAAGTTGATGCATTACATACCCTGAATATTTTACAGCTACTCTACAACAAGCTTAAAAATAATTGTTATGATTAAGTATAGAGATTTCTTTGCATGTACAAAAAGAATCCATTTAATGCCAACAGTGCTCCTTATTCTATTCTGAAACTTTATTTCCACTAAATAATAAGAATTTTCTATAAAAAATGGGGACATAACTTTTCCTTTGCATGCAGTGCATGTGGGTAAAGTTATATGTTGCTATGTAGACTTTTTTCAGAGAAATAAATAATATTCATAAAAATATATACACTTACCCACAAACACACAGATCAATACAGGGTCAATAGTGAACAGGGTACCACAACTACTAATAAATAAAGATGTACATATGCACATATAACTGCATACTCCCAGAGAAGATATTTGGACTATTCTTATCAGAAGATCTTAGCTGTTTTGGGGCACATGGGACAATAAATTCTTGCTCAGAGTAGAAAGTATGCATCTGAAAGACATATTTTAGGTCACCCATATCTACACAAGTTGCACATTGACTTTGAATAAAATTGTGTTGAACCACAAATGTCTTAACAATAGGTTAATCACATGCCAAATAAATGATATGCATTCTAGAAAGATCACAATCAAAATCAGTAATTTCTCCACAATTAAAAAACAAGTTGCTAAAATAATTAAAGATAGAAGTATTCTATATATCTCCATTATAAATATCAAATGAAACCCCAAATCAAATCTAATTTAAACTGATCTTTATTTGTGCAATAATTCATTCACAAAAGTTAGTCTTGGTGCCTAATTGTGCCCACACAAAACATAGTGTTAGAACCAAAAACTGTCCAAAACTGAATCGTTAGTTGTGATGAAAGAGTGATTAAACTGTTTCTATTTCAATAATTGAAGTTCTAAAAATTCCTCAAAACATTGTTTCCAAACAAAAGAACAAACTGAAGAGACATGATTTAATGATACATTAAATACATTATTAAAGAGAAAAATGAAAGGTGAAGACAATGAGACCATTTCAGTAAGTTAAATGCTTCTTCCATTTCAGTAAGTTAAATGCTTCTTTCTTTCTCTTTCTCTTTCTCTTTCTCTTTCTCTTTCTCTTTCTCTTTCTCTTTCTTTCTCTTTCTCTTTCTCTTTCTCTTTCTCTTTCTCTTTCTCTTTCTCTTTCTTATTTATTTTCTTCTTTCTTCTTTCTTCTTTCTTCTTTCTTCTTTCTTCTTTCTTCTTTCTTCTTTCTTCTTTCTTCTTTCTTCTTTCTTCTTTCTTCTTTCTTCTTTCTTCTTTCTTCTTTCTTCTTTCTTCTTTCTTCTTTCTCTTTTCCTTTCTCTTTTTCTTTCTCTTTTCTTTTTCTCACTTTTTTTTTGAAGGAGGGCAGGCCTTTTGTTCTGGTTTGGGGTTTTGTTTTGTTTTATAGGGATTAATGACTCAGACTTCTTTATAACTTGCATAACATTTTGTTTTATGGATTAAAACTAGCCTCCCATTGGCTGGCACAGACCCAGTGCTTATATAAAAGGGATCAAGGAACTAGTTTTTCCTTAATAGAAGAGAAGCATCAATGTCAAAAATCCCTGCTTTCTTTTCCTGACTGTTCTCCAGATGACTTTGCAATACTGAATTATTTACATCATGACAAAGGCTGTGATATAATTCCAGAAGTTTTACAAGAGGATCTCTCCAAAATTTTCCACCTCAGTCAACAAGACATATGATATTCCCTGAGCATAACAGCTTTACTGCCAAAAAATAAAATATGTTTCTGCTTACTGCCAACCCACCTGACTTTACCTAAGTAAATTCCTTGCCAAATCCATCAGCCTTTCCACCCTAAACCCTAAATCCATTCATTCTTGCTCAATTTAATGTGCATTCTCTTACCCAGCAATTCATGAAACATCATTTGATAGACCTAAATAGACTAAAGTGGTATGACTTGGGATTGGGGCAGGGGGCATTAATTACATGAATGCTGATCTTCTCATTTGAAGTATGCATAATAAATTCAGAGAATAAGACCTTGTTTGGTCTGAATGAATTTCTCCTGACTACCAGTGATTTGTGCAGAAGAAAGGCATTGGTGTACAAGTGCCAATACATTGGGAGTAGGGAAGGTTCCCCACAGAAACACAGCCAGCAGTTACCAAAAAGCCACATTGAATAACGGCATCTACAAAATTCAAAGACCAAGTCTCCTCAAAAAACACACGCTAAAAACTAAAAAATCACCTTTATTTTTGTCTGCTATGTTCTAAGTACTTACAATGAAGGGAGCTTTGTTTTGTTTATTAAAGAAGACAAAGTAAACAGTAAGTTTTTCGCTACAGATTACTGCCATATTTTATGATTAAAATTTCTAAACAGGTAGGACAGATTCAAAGCTCCCTTTACTTTTCTTTTCATGTCTTTTAATCTTAAAATCATAAGAATACTCAGATGACTGATACTACTGCATAGGAAGTGAGAGCAGCTAAACACAAATGGTGGGAAAATAAACTTAAGAGAATAAGGTCCTAGTGCAGCCAGCTATTGCTATTTTAAAACCTGATTACAGAATCAACTTGATTACTTAGTCCATCTTGTAACCTTACCTTCAAACTCTAGGGAAGGAAATGCTACATGCTAGGAGGGCAGGGAGAGAGCAAAATGACAGCACAAGTGAAAAAAACCAACAACAACAACAAACAACACAACACTACCAGCAAAAACCAAAAAAACAAAACGAAAAACAACACAACAAAAAAACAAAATAAAAAAACACCAACAAACAAAACCCAACCCAAACCAAACCAAAAAAATTAAACTATTTTTTTTTTAAAAAAAGAAAGAATAAAAGAAAAGAAACCCAAAGGACAACAAGAACTCTGAAACTCAAAAGGTGTAAAAACGCGTGAGATTTTAGGAGGGCCAAACCTAGATCCATCCCACCCCACTTCCATGTAAGCATTTAGTTAAGGAACCTTATTTCAGTAGCAACCTCCCTGTACAGCTGACCAAAGGTGGCAGATGCCTTCAAAGCAGGCGGGGTAACTGAAGCACAAGTGTGAAACTGTGAACCCCGACCCTGAAGAAACTCACTTCTCTTCAGAGAGTGCACCTAGAAATTCAGGGCACCTGCTCTGCTCAAAGTAAACATAAATAACTTCTCACAAGTAACTCTTAGGTTGGAAAGTTCCTTCTGTTCTAACAGTTTGACAAGAAACAAAGAGCAAAACCAATAAACAAATCTGAGATTTTATTTCAGGAAATTTCTAAACAGTCTGAATTTATTAATGACTTCAAATCATAGCTCTCCATTTGGCATGCAAAATGCATAATAACAGTTTTAAATTTACCCTTAGTGGAATGAAGCCATCTGCCCTGTCTTCAAGCCATTGAAACATTTGTTAGAGGGCTTTGTCAAATTCAGGCATAATTTTGTTTCTAGAAGGTAACACTGAAGTACAATTAGCTCTTTATCATGCTAATTTGTCAGAAAGAATGTTTGATATCATTTTTCAACTCTAGTAATCCAGACAGACAGACACTTAGATTATGAGTTGAAATTTATCTGGATGTATATGCACTTTCCCAGTCCATACACATTTTGTATGACTCATTATTCTTAAAGCACCTATATACTATACAGGTAATTATAAATTAATTTTCCTTTCATGTCCTATGTGCATGTGAACACTTTGACTGATGTTCTGAACACTGAATTAATCTCTTTCTCAGAGTAATGACAGATGAAAAGGAATGGCCTATTTTAACAATATGATTATTAATTTTTTGCCAGAATTCATTTTTACTGCTTTCTAAACTCCCCCTGTGTTTTCCTCATTTCTTAATGTTCTAGTATTTAATTTCCTACATAAAATAGCTATAAGTGGATTAGAAAGCAAGCATTAAAGATGCAGTATATACTGCATAATCAGATGATGAAATGTTAGCAAAAACAGGACTGATAGTCCTAGGTGCATTTTTACACTTTGTAATGATTTGTCATTTTACAGAGGTACTTGAACAAAACACTTAAAGAAAAACTGTAGAAGCCCTTGAGATATTTTGTTGCTTGAAAAAAGCTGCACTTTTCATGAGAATTTTTTCATTAAGTCTGAAGGAAAATAATACACAAACAGATCATTTTCCAGGAAAGGTGATTTTCATCTGTCTTCAACATACATTTTGTTATAATCTAAAAATTACCATAATGAATCTTTGATCACATCTTCCAGTCTTGGCCAAAATCAAGTACGAGTCATTCAGACACTCACATTTAAAAAATACAATTAAGTATGGAATAATCTATCATTAATATAGAAGAATAATACATAATTACTAATTTATGATTAATATACATTAGATACTAATCAAGATAACTGAGGCAGAAATACAGTAATATTTTTAAAATATATAACAAAATAACATAATATGTAAACTTGTCCAGATCTAATTAAAATTTGTTATTGTGCATGTTCATATTCTGTCTATACAATGTGTAGTCTATTTTCAAGGCAATATCATGCATTTTATTAAATTTAAAGAGACACAATATGATCTTAAGGGCAATACTGGACAATATATTTCTGATCTGAAAAACAAGTTAAGTTTTATTAAAGTAAAAACTCATGCACCATAGAGCTAGGAAAGTGCAACGTGAAAAATGATCTCTTGTACATGCATTTATGGTTGTGCATAATTTTTTCTCCAATTCAAGCTCTGCTATATGCGATGCTCATTAAAGGAGTATCCAGTACTTTCTTTTTTGGAAGTTGCTTAATATAGAGATTTATTTATTGCATATTTTTGGTACCTAATTTGAAAGAACAAATAGTCTTTCCTAGCAGGATTTTAGAGTGATTATTTGTTTGAAAAGACTGGCTCCTTTTCCTTTGCATCTATTCAAAGAGGTTAGATTTTAGTGAATATTTATCTTGACAAAAGAAATGTATTGAAGTAAAAGACTTCCTTCAACACTGGGAAACAAATTAACACCTAATTTTTCAAAATATGCCTTTAGAGATGTGTTCCATGCTGCTTTGTCTGAGTAAAGTATTAGTGAAATCACAGGGCAGATTATGTGCATGTATTTTAGATTATTAGGCCAATCTTCTGGGAGATATCAGCCAGGTGGAGTCCAAAAACTGCCACTGAGCATACTCAAACTAGAATTTTTTGCCATTTGGTCAAAACTGGGTGGAATTTTACAAAGTAGCAAAATATTCTTCTCTAGCATAGACACTTCTCTACATCCCATAATGTTTATAGAAGCAGCATATTTACGATCCTAACTTTTTTTTAATTAAATGTACTGAACTGATATAAATTCAGTCAATCTGAATAAATTACTAGTTTGCAATATTTCAGATTGCTCAGTAGACAACTGACATTTGGCTCTGAAAGTCACCTTCTGTCAATCCTGCTGGTAACTATTTTTCTAAGGTAATTCTATACTAACACAAGAATAGTAACACTATTTAGAAGCAAACTAGATTTGCCTACCTCATTCCCAGTCAAGTCCTTGTCTATTTTTCCAAAGTGAAACTGCCTGTTTTGTGTTCTCAGAGTACTTGCTGATTCAGTTGTTTCTGTAGGGTAGAACACAATAAGCCTCTCCAAGTTATTTGCTTCCTTACATGTTGCATTCACTGTGGCTGGCATCCACACCACTGAACACCAAATTGCAGAAGAATCTCTTTGTAGGAATTAATATTTAAGAACATTAGGTCAAGAGGAAAAAAAGAAAGCAGAAAATTATGTCAAAAGTACTGATACTCTGAAGTTTTATTAAATGCTGCAATGAACATGCAGCAGTTCAGCTTATGCATACAGAACCATATATGTTACTTATTTATGGATCTTCATTTCAAAATAAAATGAAGAACATGAAAATAAATCTAAACACATAAATACATAGACTCTCATCTTTATAAACTGAAGTGAGAAAATACAAAGGTTTCCTCAAAACTATTCAATCAATTCCTAACTTCTGGAACTACTTAATCTGTTCAAGCATAATTAAAATTACAGCTAGAAATCAACACACCTGCATAATAAGTGAAATTAAGCAAAAGAATTATTTGATAGGAAGCTTTTCGTACATAGGGAGAGTGTTTAGCTACCTTTTGGCTGCATGCAGTGACAGACTGCTTTGAATATTACCTTTTATTTTGCCTTTTCAAGGAACACATCTTTCTGGAAGAACACTATAAATAGATAAATCACAGAATGGTTTGGGTTGGAAAGGACCTTGAAAATCATCTAGTTCTAACCCCCTCACATGGGCAGATACATTAGAATAGGTTCTCAGAGTTCCATTCAAGCTGGCCTTAAACACTACTAACATTGCTGAGTCCACAACTTCTCTGTGAAACCTGTTCCAACCTTTGTCTCCCCTCA
Source organism: Cisticola juncidis (assembly GCA_013400215.1). Lineage (NCBI taxonomy): Eukaryota > Metazoa > Chordata > Aves > Passeriformes > Cisticolidae > Cisticola > Cisticola juncidis. The sequence goes on along the minus strand of VXBR01006352.1, from coordinate 1,220,058 downwards.
TAGTCAAGAGCCTTATAGTCAAGAATTTCTTCCTAACATGGTATTCAAATCTATTCTTTTCTGAAACCATTCCCACTTGTCCCTTTATTACACTGTCTTGCAAAAAATCCCTCTGTCTTTCTTGTAGGCTGTCTTCAGGTGCTAGAAGGCTGCAATTAGCTCACCCCAGTGCTTTGTCTTTTCCAGGATGGGCAAACCCAAATCTCTTGGCCTTTCCTTTACAAGAGATGCTTTATTGCTCTAATCATCCTCTAATCAGCTCAATGTCCATCCTGTGCTGAGGATCCCAGAGCTGGGTGAAGTACTACAGGTGGGATCTCATGAGAGGGAAGTAGAGGGCCAGAATCACTTTTCTTGACCTGCTGGTTTTGCTGCCTTGGATGCAGCCCAGGACACAGTTGGCTTTCTGAAGTGTAAGCTCGCATTCCTGGTTCATGTCCACCCTCTCAGCCACCAGCATCCCCAAGTCCTTCTCAGTCTGCTCTTGATCTGTTCATCCCCCAGCTGGTATTGATACTGGGGATTGACTCAACCCAGACGTGGCACCTTGTACTTGGCATTGTTACACCTCACAAGATACCCATGGGCCCACCTCTCCAGATTTTTCAGGTCCCTCTGGGTGGCATCCTGTCCTTCCAAAGTGGCAACCACACCGCTCAGCTTGGTATTATCTGAAAATGTACTGAGGTTGCAGTTGACCCTCTCATCTATTTTATTAATGAAGATATTAAATAACAGTGTTACCAATACGGATCCTTAAGGGATGCCACTTGTCACTGATGTCTGTCAGGACTCAGAACTTTTGACCATTACCCTCTGGGCAGAACCATCCAACCACTTTTTTTATCCAACAGTCCACTCATTACATCCATTTCTCTCCAATTTAGAGAAGGATGTTGTGGGAAACCAGTGTACTGTTCCTGGTAAATTGTATTCTTCTCTGTTGAACTAATGACATACATATGGATTATGAGTTAAGTAGTTAAAGGACCAAATTATCTTCCAACAAATAGAAAAGTAACTCTGTGAGATTAAATGCAGACCCATATTGGTCACACTGAACTAAGACTCACTTTAAAATAGCAAAGCCAAGAAAACATATGTGATTTCCTGAAACTAATTAGTTATCAACATGCAGCATAGTCAATAACATTAAAAATTCTGTGGTTGAAATCCACAGCAGTAGTAATGTGAAGAGAATTAAATTACTTCAAGTTAAGTTCTACCAAGGAATAAAGCCAGTTAGGAGAAACAGGCAGCAGGTTAAGATTCTGATGCCTCAATTTTATTTCAGCCTTCAAATCACCAGTGTTGCTGTAGCCTTCAATCCAATGAGGAACTGAACAACAGGATCCCTATTTCTATTATTTTAGTTAAAGGTGGGTAACCAAACTTTGATGGGTTTAGCTAATTCCATCCAGTCAGACCACTCATATAAGAAAATATGGAGGGTCTGCACAGAGCCATTAACACCCTGTAAAGATTAGGAATACTTTTGATTTAATTCTGCATAGCTACTTCACTGGCACATCACTTCATTTGACATCTCAGAACAACCACATCAGTTTCACTTCAATCAAGTATTGCACTCATACAGAGGTAAAGATGTGCCACCTTCCCATGATGTCTCATGGCAAACTGCACACACTTCAAACAATGTATATCAACAAATAGATGGCTTCGTTTCACAGTGTACATCACAGGAAAAATCTTCACTGACAGCCTATTTGTCAGTGCGTCGGATGCAGCACAGTAACACCAAACCATCTGGAGATTCCACTGAAAAAAGCACTTAGGGTGAAATTCCTCCTTCATCTACTGCTCACTGAAAGGAGACAGAATAATGGGCCTTCACTGCAGTTTGTCATAACATCAGAAACTAGGAATTACTGTGATGCTTTTATTTGTATTGGTTTGAAAAAAGATTGGATATGCTGTAGCGATAAAAGCAGAGGATCAAAATTAAGATTGAGTCATGACAAAACACTGCTAAGATTTACTCCTCCATTTTCACAAGGGGAGGAAACTGTATTCCATATACATACATTTTCAGTCTTCAAATGTCACAGCACAGAACCCAGCACACTACTCAGATTCAAACAACAATTCTCATCACATTTCTTCATGAAGTCATGCACACTACTGAATGATTTTGACTCATTTGCACCTAAAGGCTCACGGTCACTAATGACTTATGAACTCCCAATGCTTTAAACTAATTAACATATTTATTGGTGTAATTGCCAGGTGGCATTTTAACTGCAATGCTGTCTTGAAGTGAAACATATATTTTACAATTAGTGTGAATTCTCTTATGCTTTTACACCAGTTTATCCAATAGACACAAAGAGAAAGAAAAGAATCTTCATAGCTTTTACCACTATTTCTACTTATCATAAAATAACATTTAGTGCTACTTTTAGAGGAAAAGTAATTCGATTATGCCTAAGTAAATATTGCAAATGAAATGCCAAAAAGAATGAAAAATGTTCAGATATAGTTTGTTTACAGATAGAAATGTCCTCAGGAGTGAAAAATCTGGATTGGTCAGTATATTTGTGAAGTAATTAAACAACAATCCCACAGTAGCTGTGCCATACTTAGTTTAGTAACTAAACACGGATCCATATAATTTCTGCTCATGTTTGCTGTAACATACATTATAGTTGAGGAATACCAGTTGCTGTGCTTTAGTCTGATTTGCTGCTGATTAACAGCAGAAGAAGCCAAACTTAGAGCTTTTCAAGAACAGATGGTGCTTCTATCCTCTCCTAACTGGTCAGAAATTCAGAGAAAATAAGGATGAAGACGGATGTAGATGGAAAAGAGAAGCAACCAAAAGAGGAAAAAAAAGTTTGGCAGATCCCATAAGCAGCTATAGAAACAAATTATACCCATTTTCCACTGTGGGTGTACAAGTTTGAGGATTCACAGATGGCTTGGAATTCAGCTCCTCATCAGAGCTGAATCTGTTTCTAAGACAGTTTGAAAAAGGGGTATACCAAATGATTGCTGAATGTTTCTTTTCCCTACTTTTTACTACTTGAGAGTGCCCCTTCTTTACCTCCTCTTTCTCAAAATTAACACTCAATGAAGTAAGAATGGAAGTTTATTGAGGTACCAGGAAAAAATGGACACTGACAGTACTTGCCCAGATCAGACAACTAAAAGTTGTTTTCACTGTGGGTTTCCTAAAACCTAAGGGGATTTGAGGAGTTCTCATATCCTCCTACCTACTCCTTATAAATAAAACCATGACTCACTTTTAAAAATTTGGCATCTAGTGAGTCATTTTTTCGCACGAGCAGCTTGAGACACCTTAAGACAGTGGTCTTCATTTCTCTACCAAGAGGGCAGGAACACTTGAACATTCTTGGAAGTACAACCAAACAAAGTAAGACTCTCTGCTTCCATAAAAGATAAAGGAAATCTTCTTAACTGGGCTGAATAAACATTCACTCAGTACTTAGGTGCTAGAGTAAGTAATTAGGTGCTAGAACACAGTGCCAGAAACAGATTTGCTGCTGTGGAGAAGGTATTATCCATATTTATTCCAAACCACAAAAATGTCCAGGTATTTCCATATACTAACTATATCTCTTTATTCAAAGTCCACCAGCCTCTCAGATATCTTTTATTTCTGACGATGCTCTGTTTGCCATCCATTTTCAGGCTCTGTCTGCTAGGACTTACGCTAATCTCTTCTCTTAAATTTTGAAAAATCAAGCATCTCACCCTCCTGGCACAAGCTCCTATTGATTAATATGAAAGAAGGAAGAAACTTGTTTTGATCTCTGCCAGACTCAGCAATGGACCTCTCATGCAATGAATTACTGCATGATTTTCATTCTCTGTGGTGACCCTCTTGAAATTTCATCAATAGAGTTCAGCTTGTTGAAACATCAGTGAAAAGAACCTGCAACAGCCTGGCCGAGTCTCTGTTTGCTTCTGTCACAGAGTTCATGGGGGCTCTCAAGAATGGGAAAGCCAAAGGTTCACACGTGCCTTGTTTTACAACAGAAAAATCCAAGCATGGCTTGTCAGATGCAAGCATTTAGTCTTTTCATAAAGAAAGTAGTTTAGCACTGTTTCTCACCACAGGATAAAGGCAATTACATTTAGACTTACTGTCTTTAGAAAACTGATGGGGATTTCATAACAAGAGAAAGGCAAGGCTGCTATAAAGAGTCTTTAAATATTTAAAATGCTTCCAAAGCTATGATAGCTGCAAGGAAGATTGCTCTATGCTCTGCTAAGTTAAGCAGAACTCTCCTGGGGTACATACTAAAATACCTCCTGTTTTACAGGGCTGGTGCAGTCATGTTAGGGGTGTGTAGATGTTTTGATGTGCCAGACACTGAAGAAAGGACTATCAATTGAAGGCTTGATAATATCTCTAGGTTACACTAGCAACAAACAAATAATGCCTAATAGTTTCATAAATAAACATCTAAATCCATAAAAAATGTAAAATGACATGAAATTAAAGTCTAGAATACAGAAATAGTAGACAGATTCAGTCTACACATGTTGGTGTTTGAATTACTGGAAGATGTTATTTCTACAAACTTTTACATCACAAAATCACTCCGGGCATGAAACAAGACAGGAACATTTATTCTCCTTCATTGTTCTTAATGAACAGCTGAAAAACAAATTTAGCAGAGAGGAGAGTTAAACAGATGTTTTCATTTTCTGGAATGAAACTTATATGTTAACTGTTATTCCCTCCCTATATATGCTATCACATATTTCAAAACTCTTAATAATTTCATGCAACAATGAAGCAGTAATTTACCTATTGAATCTCTCAGTAAAATGCTGGGTTTGAATTTTTATTCCCTTCCACTTGCAATATAGTCTCATAAAGGTCATCTTTCCAAACTCATCTAAAGAACTAGGTTTTTTGATGGCAAAAGATTTTTGCCATTTGTGTGCATGATTTAAAGACAATCTTCTCCAAAAAAACACTAAACAAAATGCAGAACATAAATCCAAAATCTCAAAACATCAAAGTCTGCTTTCCATTATTCATTGAAAATATCTCTCTGGACACCTGTGAATACCTAGAAGGTAGTAAAACACCTCAGTCATAAATAATAGCAGTGGGCATATAATGTCCTACACAAAACATGGCACATATCCTAAATAATAATTCAATCAGTATTACATAAAAAGTTCTATGAAAACTGAATTACTTTCCATCTCACAGTTGAAGATAACGTCCTGTCATGTCTAATCACTGGGAAAAAACCCACAGATGCCACAGACCAGTCCATATTTAGTTGATTATGCTTAACTCTATAATAAGAATTGTCAAATAGTAAATCCTTTTACAAAAAAAAAAAAAAAAAAAAAAAAAAAAAAAAATCTGATATTTCAAGAAAATTCCTTGAACTTCATGAATCTTTAGAAAGGTTGAGAATGTTAATTAGGAGGCCAGGAGACGTCTTTTCATGTATTTACTGATTTTTTTTTTTGTTCCCAGTACTCTGAAATTACATCTCAAAAGACAAAATACGTCTGTAGAGAAGCTGTTTAAAACCCCAAACAGTTGAAAATCCCCAGAAGATGAATGAAACAAAAGATCCATTAAAGTAACGGTTCAAGTTATTGCTTCTACTGCTTCTTATTTGCTAACATTTATGGCAACACAAAGTGCTAGAGCAGCAAACTGCAATTTTCCTCTTCACACTAAAGATATTGTTGCAAGTAGAAAGACTGTGGGGGGACTTATTTCAGGTTTAAACACCTACAAAAGATTTCTGTAACAGAGTATGGAGGATAACCTATTGCAGCTAGTGAAGCACAGCAAACAATTCAATACCTAACCACCATGTGTCTTCTTCAGATACAAAGGCTGGATTGCTTTCTAGACTTCATTGACATCATGGGGCACTTAAGCTCCTAACAGCCAGCATATTCCAGCACTGCATCTCACACTTGGTGCATTTGACTGAAAACCAAAACAAAGCAAATTGATATTAAACCACAGTCTGTGCTAGAAATATAACCATTATGGTCTGTCTATCTATCTATCTATCTATCTAGCTATCTATCTATCTATCTATCTGTCTATCTCTCCAATAATTATGATGCAAATTCTGCTTCATTATGGAATGACTATTAAACCCTGTAATTATACAATCAATTTGTCACAAAGTACAAAGAGATTTAAATTATTTAATTTAAAACAATAAACGTTGTTGGGGGTTAAATTTGTTTCTTTCTTACTTACAGAATTTTTCCCATAAGTTGCTAGGAAACTAACTACTGGGTAGTTATGGGTACTCAAGCAGAACAAAGGGGCCAAAGGAAAACCAAGACAAACACATATTAGACAAAGAATAACAAATACTTTGAGGTTTCATCTGATTCAGAAAAGGAAAACGTCACTCCTAATGAAAGATTTAAATCCCAGGAAATGCTTTTTATCCATCACTAAAAATATGCCTTTTACAGGAAAATTGAGTTAATCTAGTAGCTTTGCAGACATCCAGCTGCTCAGAGCACATACTGTCATGAAATCGTTCCCAAATGACTCCTCTCTGTCTTCCATTCATCTCCATAAAATTCATAGCAAGTCCCAGGAGCTCAGCAGGAGCCAAGCAGGAGATGTCAGGAGAGCAGCTGGACACTCCCACGTTGGATGTCTGCTCACGACCTGGCGCGGCCAGGGCTGGACACCCTGTGCGGCATTGCGTGGGGATACCACACAGGCTCCAGGGCAAATCAGGGCAGGGATACCACACAGGCTCCAGGGCAAATCAGGGCAGCTGCTGCAGAGAGGCACACAGAACATTTGTTGCAGGGTGTCTGTGTTGAGGAAGTGTACAAAAAAAAAAGCACACCAGAATACTAAATCATAGCAAATATTTTGCGGTGGCTCTTCAGTCAAGTCTTTCTTCAAGCACAAATTTGCCATAAGTTTTGATAGTATCTGGGTAAGTAAGAAGGTTCTCCTAAAAACACTTTTACTGGTGTGAATAATTAATAGGCAAAGCTAGTATAACAGTGAAATTCCCCCCAGTGTCAGTTAGGAGTCCCTTCTTCATTATTGACCATTCAATTCTGTACTAACTCCTAAATTGTGAGTTACAAAGGGTTATGCTAAGTACACTCCTGCCAACAAAGAAAATTAATCTTAAGAAGAATGCAATTTTATTTTTTTTTACACAGAACAATGGGATGCTCAGGCAAGTTAATAACATTTTTATAATTTTTGGGCACATAAAAGCTTCCTATTTTAAAAATAGTTAAGACTTTCTAAAACTATAGTACTACAAAGGTAAAGAGGGTTTTCTTTTCTCCTAAGCTAGAGACACTTGCTTTTCAGCCTCCAAAACACTTTTCTATAACCTTTCATCTCAGTTCAGATGTGTCTTTTATATGTGTTAAAGAAAATTCTCTTTAGCACACCACACTTTGCCCAATATAGAACAGGTATGCGAAGAAAATGTGTTTATGGGGTAAATGTACTTTTAATTTAGGTTGGGATTAAAATTCATAGGAAAAATTTTAGTTGCCCCCCCAAACAATTTACATTCTCTTTTTTTTTTTTAAGACTTTTTGCAGGTACATATATTTCTTTTGCAAAGTTTTGTTTTCCAGCTTCTGCAGGTTATGAGGCTTGCCTCCTGTTGTGTTCTCTCCAGCAATTCGGTTCCTTCACTAAGGCCAAGTATCAAGGACTAATTACATCCTGGAGTTTCCTATTTCATTTTTCACCGTTTGGAAAGAGAATTATACCTTTAGCTCAGACTAGCTGCCTAATTTTTTAAGATCCGAAACAAAATTAATCTATGAGATGATTCCATCCTTGGGTATGACAATAGCTGGAAGGCAAAGGAGAGGTGCAAGGGAGTGACTTTTTTAACTTTTCACACCACGCAAGTGCAACCTACAGCCGTATCTGTGTCCTGAATACCTTTCACTGTACTGCTGAGCCCACCCCTTTATTTCACTATTCAGTATGATAGGACTACATTTTGCTTGCATGCTTGTGGCACTCAGGCAACTTTCAAAAAGAAAGTGAGTGGCTGAGACTGGATCGCACTGACAAGTTCTTATCAGTTTGACTTTGTCCCCTCTTTTGTAAAATCTCCTCCAGGAGACAACTGTCATCTGCATATGCATAAATCCCAAGCTCAAAGTTTCTTTGTCTCTGACCTTCTCCAGCTAAAACTGGGGTGCATCTATATGTGGCTGTGGCAGCCTTCCAGTCTTTCAGCAAAACTGCTTGTGTGGTTCATGCTATTTAAGTCACCTGTACATTTTCAGGCTTGCTCAGCTGCACTGCCCTTTATAGCAGCTGCTTTTTATATGTTGCCTCAGGTTTCATATTAGCAAATTATTATCCTTTTAATTTCCTTTACAATTTTAAAAGACATCTTATCAAGACAAATCTGAGCATAAACATATTTCAAAGAATTATTCTCAGAAGAAAAAAAAACAGTACAAAACAAACACAGAACTTCCTTTATGTTAAAAATGCAGCAACAGGAAAATTAGCATAAGACATAACTTCTGAAGAAGTGCAAATAAAACAGAATAATGCACACTAATCAATGACACTAATGAGGCTGGTAAAATCCCAATTACACCATTTTATCTGTGGATACAGTCTCTGCTTATGACTTATAACACTGATTAGGTAGTAAAACAGATGTGTTTGGTTAATATCTAAGAGTCAAGGCCATAGTTATTTAGATGAATCCTAGGAGAAAAAATTGGCCAATACCATAAAAATCATCATTTATTCCTACTATGCCTCAAATTTAAAATTCTTACAAAAATTTTACCATTGAACAATATTTTACATAGGTGAGATGCACAATAATTTTTTGTAACAATAATTACAGCTGAAATAGATATTTGAATATGACTACAGACTTCTTTATTTTTGACAATATGACCCAGAAGACTTCACACAATATCAGGTCCTTATTGTGCTAGACATCCGAAAAAAGGGATGCAATGGAGATAAACACTAAGCATGTTTAGACTGGACAGAAAAATACCATAAATCTTAAATCTGCAAATCAAATATCATCAAGATTATCAGCAACAGTTCTGTAGACTTTAATACCATGAAAGTATTAAACTTTAGTAAATTTAATAAGCACTTAGGAGTGCACTATCTTTCTGGGGTGGTTTTTTTTTTTTTTTTTACTCTACTGGCCATAAAGAAGATGAGATATTAATAAATAGATTAATAAATAATAGATTAACAAATTAAAACCAAAATTCTTTATGTTAAACAAGAAGGAAACATTTCCAGGAGAAGTCTCTAAATCAGATAAGTTTTTGAAAAGGCTTTTGTATATGAAATTTATTTGCCTAGGAACAATTAGCTTGGCAATCACATCTGTTTTTCTATCACACTGGTTAAAATTAATATGAAAGGATCAAAAAGATCTTTGATTTTCAGAACCTCCCCATCAAAATTTCAATTAGAAAGATCAATTCTACAGGTGGCAGAAAAACAAGAAAGAAAGGAGCAGCAAAAAGAAAACTACTGAAATATTTTTATCGACTTTTTTTTGTAGTAGCAACCACAGTATATTTAACTTACTGCTGGGCTGACTGAAGCAAAAACAAAACAAAATAAATTTCCTAATTTCCAACAGGGAAAAGATAATTTTGAAAATTATCTCAAGTATTTTGACATCTATTAGAATTTTACTTGGTGTGATTTTGGCCAATTAAAAAGGGTCAATTAACAAGTATATTTCAGTGTAAAGAAGCCATTTTCACAGACTTCTCAAGGACAAAACTCAGTTTTCAAATTTCTCAAGTGTAAATCATGAGACCTTCATCACTCCTTTTGGTCCTCTGAGCTTTCTCCATTGCTACCTTTGGCGAGGGAGTCATTTGTTTGCTTTAATAATCACAGCTGCACAGACTTCCTTAAAATTATATGATGTATTTTTGTAATCAGATGAAAACAGAGAAGACAAAGAACAGATTTGAAATCCAGAAGCTGCTTGAATTGATAGATGAGAACACCTGATTCTCAGAGATATTAACCACCCTCAGCTATTCCACAGGCAGCAGCCTACATGCTAAGTTGAATGATGTAACCTAGAGATGTGATTCAGTGGTGTTCCTGAAATGATTAATGGTTGTATTAGATGACCTTTTCCAACTTAAAGGATTCGGTAATGATTCTATGATTCCATGAACTGGCTGAAGACCTCCTATTAGCAGAAAGGAGAAGACAGTGTCAGGCTACCAAAAGCAGCATAATGAAACTTCACTGCAAATTAGACCCTCTGTTGATGTTCACATTCCCCTAGGTACCCAAGATGTTTATTCATCTTTGAAATCAATGACCTGTTGATGGCTGAAATACTCTTTAGAAATTAAGCAAGTTGCACAAGTTTCTGCTCCGCATTTTTTTGGGGGAGCTGAAGTGAAGGAAGGCTGAATCTAACTCTGGGAGAATCATCTTCATCTGCTTCAGGGTCAAAAAAATGACAGCACATCACCTGGCTTTGCTGCACCCATAAAGTGGTATTCTCTGTGCAAAAGCAACAATGCTTGCTAGCTGTTAAATTATCCCACTAGGAATATGAGGATTTGAATGACATTACAACTTGGGAGTAACAAAGGCATGAAACCATCATATGAGTTAGTCCAAGTTGTAGAGAAAGCAGGAGGAGGTATCTGAGACACAGTTTGTGTGTTTTGCCTCTAAAGGTAGTGCCTCATTTCTACTGACACAGCATTTCTGTACAAGCTGTACAAGTCAGCACAGGGACTGGGATTAAATTCTCAAATTGACAAATGGTCATAGTTAAAGTCACTAAAATGCTAGCAGGTTTTCCATGCACAGAACCACATATTCAGGTCCACAGTCTCAGATAAAACATCTGATGACTCGGAATATTTTGAAGAATGATTCAAGCCCTTCTGTTTTGAAGAACAATGTTATGAAGAAAAGAATGATATGAGGACAGCACTCAAAGATTTATGTTGTGATAATTAATATAAATATGTAGAAAATAATTGGAAATCAACACTTGGCATGATAGGCACTAATAGACATCTTTGGAACCAAAAAATTCCTCCAAAATAATACCAGAGGAAGGAGATGCAAAAAGCCAGGCAATTTGTGGTTTTAGAACAACAATAAATACTCTCAGAAATAAATTCTTATATTAAAAAAAGGAAATAGTCAGAGAAAAACAAGTCACTGCATCTGCATGCTCATTTTGCAAACATTAACAAATTTCTTTTATTTTTAAGAACAGAAGACTGTACTTCCAGAAATTTGATCTATGGATATAGAGTGAACACTCAAATAAAATTACTGACAAAAAAAAAGACCTCAGAAGGTAGAGAAACACAGTTGCATAATAATTTATTAAAAAAAATGGTTGCATGTATAAAAATTGGATTGGTTTTGCTTTAGGCTCAGAAGATTTCTAGATCCCTTAATATTTAACGATAAATTTATAATAGGGAAAATAAAAATGTTGCTCTTATGAAGTTTAACTTTTTTACAAGTCTGGCTTCTGAAATGCAGAAAAAAAGAGATTCCCAGCCTAAAATCAGCTTAAAGACTCAGACTAGACTACACAAGAATTAAATCAATGTTTCTTCTGCATGAAATATGTCCAGGAATTAAAAAAAAAAGATAGGCAGAATAACAGGTTTATAGATTTTAATATATTTTAATATTTGGGGGGAAAAAACCTACCTATAATTTCTATGGATCATTTATAGTTTATCTTGTGTCTGAATTTAACAATCTAGGTGTAAGTTTGTCTGGATACAAGTTAACCGTTCTGAGAGGTGGCACTTGTTCCACAGTTCTACTTAAGGAAAAGGGTGGACAGAGAAGTGACAAGATGAAAAAGAGAATAGAAATAAAGGCCACAGACATCAGAATATTTAATAATTTATAAGGAAAATATGCATTTGTCTTTTGTTCCAAAGCATAGGGATCTGAGGTTAGAACACTGTTTGCCCTACCAAAATAAGGCCATCTCCTTCAGTGGACATATAGGACATCTTTACACTCAGTGCTAAGGCAAAAAAAAATCACATCTTTTTGTCAATATAATTCTAATGGAAAAAGGCTTCCCTGAGTAACCAAATTTACATGTAGCAAAGCAGGATGGCAAAAGAAGACAGGCTACACTGAGAACAGCTCAGAAGCATAAGAAATTCAGCAGAAAGCTGAGGTATGAAGAGTGCATTTACATCATGCTTCTAGAAGCTCAGCTATCTATATTCTCCTCGGGACTATTCGTAGCTAAAACTGCCAGCTAGATTTCCCCCTCACCATTCTTTTTACATCTTCAGCAAATACTCAACTTCTACTGTTTAACATTGAGATCCACTTTCTGTACTTTCATGAGCTCTTTACAATCTTAGCTCATATTCATAGTTCAGTTGAAATGCAATGGGTAAGAAAAGTCAGGCCATTATGCAATGATGAACAGCAACCCCATGTAAACCTGGGAGCTTCCAAACTACATATTCTGTCTTGGTGTTTGCAGAACGAAAAACAGACCATTCCATTTTCTGAGCTTTATTATTTTTAACATTTCTGTAGAGATTCATTTGGACACAATAACTCAACAATTGAGCAGAAATCGACAGTTCCTTGGGAAGAAGTATTACCCATAATCTACAAATAAAGAAACTGAAATACCTAAAAGACTAAGAAGAACATTTAAACTGAAATACCTAGTGTTTTTCTCTCTTAAATGCATCCTTAGAAGCTAGACACATTTGATTTTGATTTTGGTTTGATTACCAAACATGCCAAATTCCAATTGAACTCATTGATTTTGTACAGTCCAACAGGGTCAAACAGCTGTACATGGGTCTGACATCACTGTCAACTGAGATGGCCCTCAGGAGATATCAGTTGTTCATTTTGTGTATCATGAACCTGAGAATTAGATGAGCTGCTACAGCAGCAAAAGTCATCTCTCCAATCGGCTTGGTCCAGCGCTCGGAGTTAGAAAAGTGAACACTTTGGAAAGTCGGATCCTTTTTTTTGAATAATGAAATATATATGTTTTTAAAATCTCCACCTCTATATTTTCTCCATAAGTCTCAAAATCTTACCTCATTTGTTTTATAGGACTTTCTTACCTTATTTTTTCTTGTTTACCAAAACCTTATTTTTTTCTTGCTTCAACAATTCTTACATAGCACTTATTGATGACATCTCACAATAATGACTTCTCTTAAATTTTTTTGCAACTGTGTCTCTTGTCTGTCTACAACCCTGTTTCAGCTTCTCATATCTTTGCATATCAAGTACCAGATGTTCATCATGGCCTCAACACCAGCAGGGAACCTGGAAAAGATACAGTGGGGCTGACAGACAAGCATGGTGTAAAAAGTACCCTCAGTGGTACAAGGACAAAGGGAAAAAATAAATTGCCTTTTTGCAACAGTTTTGATTGCAAAACAGCTTAGGAAGCCTCTAATTTTAACCTAAAGGGGAAGGCTGAGAAAAACTTGCTCAGCTGGAATATCTCTCTCTATTCAAATATCTGTTGAAGATATTTTGGAAGGACTCAGAAAAAACACATTAAAAAAACACCACCAACTGAATTCATCACTCAGTTTCTCTAGGAATTAAATTAGTACTGAACTATCATTCAAATCAGCCTCAGTATCAAAGGATAACAGCTAATAAAAATAATAACGACAAGTTCTGAAGTGCTCCAATATACCTGATTTCTAGCCAACACATAGATAGTGTAGCACTAAGTTAGTAGGCATATAGTAAGTATGGTGAAGTTTGGAGAGGTTTTTTAACAGCATTTGTTTTAATCAGAATTTACAAAGTTATTATAGGGCATTTTAATAAACTTAGTGACCACAGAATATGAGTGAAATGGATGAAATACAATGGGGAAACAATAGCTTTTGGAAAGACCTTTCAACTAAAGCCAAGAGAAGCTTCAAATACCAAGAAAATATGATTGGTATTCACCACTTTAAAGTTATTCATAGTAATCAAGAATAAGGCTGACACCAACGAGTTAATGAAGAAAATTCTGCTGTTAAGGGGCTGAATTTACCCTTTCATTTTAGTGACTGATACAAAGTGTTTGAACATACACAGAGAAAAACAATTCTAACCATATTTGCATGGTGTATTAAATTATCTGTTGCCAAAGAAAAAAGAGATGCCACAAATAATATTGATGGTCCCCTGAACAGTTAGTGGTTTTCATTAGTGATCAGAAAAACAAACAGAATGACAAGAATTATCAATATAGAAATGCACCTGGATAGGTTTGCATTCAAATCTTAATATGTAGGAATCTATTATAAAGTAAAAAATTATATAGAAAAGAGCAATAGGGAAGCATTTTTGTTGGGTTTTTTTTTGTTTTGTTTTTTTTTTTCTTTTCTCATCCAAGGACTAGTGGACACTCAAATATCTACAAAATACAAAGGTAAAAAGCAAACATTAAGGACTACTTTTTCTTTTGATGAGTAATCCAATTATGAAACTCATTGCCACAGCATGTAGGAGAAGTCAATGTGTAAAGTATCAAGAAGCCTTCATCCATCAAATAGTATTTATTTCCAGAATTTCAGAACTTCAGGAATGTTGGCTGACACGGCCGGAAACCCACCACCACAGTTGGCATCATAGTTGCTGCCCCTTTTTCATCTTTTCTTATGCTTTAACCATTTTTAAAGCTCTTTCACTGTCTACAACTGCTATTCTGCAATATTCTGCCCTAAAATCCTAGCTGTACAGCAGGATTTGTCTCTTTCTCCCACACACGGTTTGGTGCTGCAAAGCTACTGTTTGGTTACTGATCCTCTGTATCACACAGCCCACTACAATTCTCATCCTTTAGCTCCTGTCCTTACAAACCCCTTCCTTCTGTCAGCCTGCTAACATTAATTTATGCTTATAGTTTCTACTCCAATTTAATTTCCTCAAATGATGTTCCCTTGTCTTTTAGTCCTTTGTTATTCTACCTGTCCTTTCAGTGACCCTTGTCACTCTTGGCTACCTGATGTATTATCTTTATTTAAATTACTGTCTTTCTGGGCTTTCTTTTCACTTACTAGCCTGGAAATCTAATTGCCCACTGATTCTGCTGCCCATACGATGCATGCTGTTGAAAATGTTAATAACTACTGTGAATGTTACCGAGTAGGTCGAATTTCCAGTCCCCAGACAAATTACAGAACTACATCTGTGAGATCTCCATTTACTACCCATGTTGCAGCCCATACTTTAGATAAAATATTTTATACAGCCTCACAAAAGGTTTCCCCCAAAAAATATGAAAGTGGTCTTCTATTCAGTTTGATTTCAGAGCATAAGAAGTGGTACCACAGTTTCTGCTTGTAGGGCATTATTTCAGATTATTCGGCGATCCTGTTGCAGAAGTACCTGTAGGTCTGTGACACATTAAATGTTAGGAAGCAGAGCAATAGCTGGTTTATCAGTTCTCACTCACTGATAAAAACTGCTTAAATCTACCTGTAAGAGGCACATCACCCAGCAAAGAGGCAAAAAGAATCAGCCAGAAGTCACACAGAGCAGTGACAGTGAAGATCAGTGTGTGAAGAGAGAGGGCAGAGAGAGAAATACAACCTGCAAATCTGACTGGTGAAAGCTCTCAAAGGAGAAATCATAACTTGATTTTCCAATTTCCAGAGGCATAAATAGGCAGGTTACAGTAAAAAGAAAAATAAAGTGGAACGTTCTCAAGCAGTGGAGTGTCGTGTTATGCCAGAACACCTACAAGAAGGAGAAAGATCAGCTTTGCCTGTCAATATATTCATTTAGATCTTACAATACAATGTTCCTGAATTTATTGACACACCTAATAAAATCGGTCTGAATCTTGAGCACATATCCAACTTATTGAAATCTTTAATAAACAATTTGGACCGTTTTTTAAATTATTGAGTGCACTTCTGGAAGTAATGTTCCTTGAAATGAGATGAATGATTCTATGAACAATTACACAGTTACCAGAAACAGTCATCAAAATGTTATTACCTCTAGGTTGGTGCTGAAAGCAAAGTGGTGGATTCTTTTGATATTCACATCTACATGCACCAAAACATCTTTCTGTCATATTAAACAATTGTAAAAATTTATGGAACTGTAGGTAACAAAATAAGATAAAAGCTGTATGTATGCCATGAAAAACCTAGCGTTAGCTGTTCCTGCCATTGTTAAAATGTAGGAATGTGAAATCATAGCAAGCAGGTTCAGCTATTCCTGGGCCAACAAACTGCAATTGTTCTACTAAATAAAAAGGGCAAGATCTCTAATACTGGACCTAAGGGGCAAGCAGAGCTTGTGTCCCAATAATTGAACATTTTGTACCCCAAAGCAGGTGGTCTTGTCTATGCACATATTTAGATACATGTCCTGATCAGAGTATCTTTGAAGTGAGCATGGACACTATCTGGAAACATGTTGGTACAGCCAAGAGCTGTATTAGGAAACTCTGAGGAGAATAGTTAAGGATGAATGTATGACAGTGTTCAAAGCCAGGAGTCCTGGCTCTGCTGAGTTTACTGATGCTGTTGTAACTAGAGGATATATCTTCTTTTCATTTCTGTGCTTAACCTTTCACAATTTTTCATTCTAGATGCTTCAAGGAGATCAAGCAACTTAATTAATTTTTCTTGTTGTTGCAGATACTCTTTTCCAAAACAAGAGGAGTCAAAATTTTACTGATAGCATTCCTTTGCGTAATTCTTCATCAGTCTACTTGGATTGCATCACCACACCCAAGTGATAAGTTACTACCAGGACACACACACTGCCAGCTGATGCAGGGAGAGTTCAAGCTGGATTAGATACATCTTGTTTTTGATCTCCCCTCCTCTTCCCCTTACAGTAGTGTCTGTGCTATCTGCAAGAAGAATTTTTTTGTTTCCTTCAACTGGCTTTGCCCAGGTAAGCATCTAGCCCTGAGGTAAAATGCAGGTAAGAGCTCTGTAAATTACAGAACCCTCTAAGTGTTTAAAATGAGTAGACTGCACTTAGTATTCATTCAATTCTGGCAATTAGTCAATAATTTAATTATGTCCGTCAGCAGAGTTTCTAGAAATAGTATTAGTACATGAAGACCACAAACCTTTGTGAGCTGAAATTATACTGAAATTATATTGGACTTAACACTAACATTTTGTAATATTTCTCAGTCAAATAGGTAGTATTTTTACTAAAAACTGGTTTTACCATTAATTTAATTAAGGATGTTTGGTATCAACAGTTTACAAAACTTGTTTCTTCATATAACTGTAAGGAAGACATTGAATCACAGCAGGTATGTAGTTTCCCACTATACTTACATGCAGGTTTTAATGGACACTGGGAGACTCCTTCCACACTTATTAATTTATGTTGAATTGAAAACACTCTGTGTTCGGTCTTAATCCTAGCTGAAAGAACTGTGTCTGAATTGTCAATTAGGTTTCAACTATTTTAGCAAAATTTAGCCAAGTTTTCATTAGTAATTGCATAGCCTGAATTAAGAGGTATTCTTTTAAAAAACTTTTAACTATCTTTTAATGAGATAAAACTCAAGTGATATCATTTGTCTACAAAAGTAGTCCTTGAATGTATTTCACACTGTTTTTGCATTTTAATAGCACTTAGGAGAACATTTCCTTTTTATTTGTTCTTCACTCACTCTGTAAACAGTCACTGAACAAAAAAAGAAATGTGGAAACCAGCAGCCAAGAGCAGCAGAGTGCTCTTGCCATTTGTACACAGAAATGGGTTCCCTTTTCCTCCTTTCTTGGAAAATCCTGAATTATCTTCTGGGGAAAAAAGGAAACAGCTTGACATGCCAAATCCTGCCTCTTCTCTCCATGACTGCTGGGTGATTAAGAGACTCTTGAAGATGTGTCTGAGTATCCTAATCAGAAAACTTGTGTCTCTGAAACCATCAGCGAGAATCACAAAAATCTTGAAAAGAATGGGAAGACACCATAAGTATTTCTACTTCTTGAAAGACTGGTCTCTGGCTGGATTCAGGAGGAAAGGAGAAGAAATCTAGGATGCCAAGGTAAAGAATGTGAAGCTGTTTGAACTCCCTGACATGTCTCCAGCTGCTGCTACAGGGAGGGCCAGCTCTCCTGCAAATTCTGGGCAATAATTGCAAGCTACACAGAGGTATCTTAATCACTCTGAAGTTAAAACAACACTAGACATGAACATTAATGTTTAGGCTGTGAAATTATTTTCATAGGTATGAGTACTGGAATTTGTTTCCCTATTAGTTAACCCTAGGTAGCCAAGTCTTTTTAAAATGTTTCCTGTTGAACAAAAATAATTTATCAACTGCACTAACTTAAAGAAATAATTTTTTGACCTTATTAGCATGCACCTCTGAAAGTGTTTCCTCTAGTTCTCTCCTCACATAAAGTTTTTTGTACTATGCGAACTTTTGCCTGGAGGCAGCAAGGACTTTTAATTAAACAAAGTTAAATGTTCCTAGATGCTAATTTGCAAATGCTATATCCTGTCTGTATACATTAATAATAAATTAATAATATATTAGACTTTCAAAAGTGGTTGTTTTTAATCTAAATTCCTCTTACTGTCGTTGCACACAGTATACCACATGTAGCCATTTCCCAGCAATGACTTCAGACCAAACATACCTCTAGCCACAAAATAATTAAGAAATTCTGTGTGAAGAAAATTTTTCTGAAAGCAGAGGCAGAGGGACAGCATTCAGAAATCTTAAGCATCTTTGTAACTCCACCAGCACATTTTGTTTCATTGGACAGGTCATGTAGTTTTCTTTAAAAACAAGAATATTGCTTGGGAATATTGGCAGATGGGGCAGGGACCAAGAAACTGGATGAAGAAAATGGTGGGTCTTAGAATCCAATAATTTCTCATAATTGTTTCTGGGAGTATTTATATTTATCTAAAGGCAGTTCAAAACTAAGACTAGAGGGTTAGAATATTCAGAGCGATGCCACTTCTCACTGTTGGACACAGGCAAACATGTTTAGATATATTCAGACATATTTCACAGACACAGCTTGAGGAAGACTCATGTCTAAAATTCCCAAAACTCAGCCCAAAACTGTTCAAAGGCAAATTCATAGCTCATACAAATAAGATATAGATTTACATCTGCTACACATTAAACTATCTCTAATGTTTAACTTGCCCCAACTTACCCAGCAGTTGAATTTTGAAGAAAATCATCAACTTCTATCTTGAGTTTCTGCAAATGACTGTAGAGCTAGCTCCCCCACCTTTTCTTTTAGAGCATCCAGCTGTACACAGAAATGTCCCACAGAGACTGAGCATAAGGACACCTGTCACAGTCCACTGGGTTATCAATATCCCTGACACCATTCTTTCTTTTACAGATTGCTATTTACCTCCTATCATTCTTGACCTCTCCTCCCTCCTCTACTAGATTCACTCAGGCTTGCTGGAAACTTCATTACAAAAATAATCTCATGTGCAGCTGTATCTTTAATAGTGCAATTCTGAACTGGTACAGTACACAAAAGAATTCCCAAAGTCATTTAACATGAGCACCACCGAGGTGTACTAAGAAAAAAACAAAACAAAACAAAACAAAACAAACAAACAAACAACAACAAAAACAAACAAACAAACAAAAAAAAAAACAAAACCAAAAACAAACCAAAAACAACAACAACAAAAAAAGAACCACTATCAGATTTGCTCTAGTCAGCTATAGAATAAGACTGTCAAGCTCAGGTAACTAGGGCAAACACGTAACTTTGGCTAGGTTCTCAATTTAGTATTGTTTAATAGGACCAGTGATATAATGGTAATGGAAATATTGATGTTTTGAGGAAAACGGGAATTTACCAGAACACACAAGCACATAGACGGAGAGGTCCACTTAGTCATAAAAAATTATTCCCCAAATTTACTAGCACTACTTGAACAAGTTTTTAGATTATTATTTACTGGATAGCACTCCTTTGAATACCTGCAATGTCTCATAGTTTATATTTTGTAAATAACATAATTAGGGCAATACAGATGGCTGCTGAATGGGGACCAGGTCCTGGGTTATGCTCTGTATCAGGTTTGTAAATGAACACTTGCTTTTACTGCAGCACTGTTTTCAGAATGTACTGTTTTCAGAATACACTGAAATTAAGATTCATTAATCAGCCTGAGCAACTTGGGGAAATCTCTGTCTTGACATTTGTGATTGGTTATGTGCAAAAGTTGTGAGACATCCTCCTGACACGAGACTGAAGGCGCAGTCAAGAGTGGAAGGGCTATGGGACCAGCAAGACGTGGAATCACTGGTAAAACAAGAGCTGATCCTATGACAGCATAGATAATCTTCTACAATTAGATGAATTGAATTTGTGGCTGTACTTCTCTATGGAGTGTGTGTGGGAAGGGCATTTTGCAGTGAAAGTGAATCAATACACTGGGAGTGAAACAGGAAACACAGGAGGGAGATAAGAGAGATTTGGGCTCTTAGCAGACATGGTGGCTGGGTGAACTGAGCTTTCACCTTCCTGGCAAGTGTTCAAGCTGCTCTAGGCAGCTGGCTAGTACAGAAGTTCAGCCCAGTGATGTTAGAGACTGTATGAGCACAGATAGCCAAAAGCCTGCCTGGTCCTCTTCCTGGGACAAATTCATTTACAAATAACTCTGTTAATTAAGTTAAACTGCAGACAATATAAAAAGCAAAAAATTCTGTATGATTTATCACCTCTGGGAATTCTTCTGATGAAAGAACACAAGTCCTTCTTGTTTTCTTCTGTTATTCATTAGAAAGAATGCACATAAATAACAGCTTGTTATTTTCTTGAATTTTTAATTCCTTTAGAATAGCCACGGCTTTTCCTAATGTCTCAGTTGGGAGTAGGCCTTTTACTTTCTTATTATTTCCTATTTGTGCTGGTTTTGGCTGGCATGGAGTAGCTGGTATGGGGCTGTGTTTTGGATGTGTGCTAGGAGCAGAGTTGATGACACAGGCGTGTTTTCCCTGTTGCTGAGCAGCGCTGGCAGAATCAGGGCCTTTTCTGCCTCTCACCCACCAGCAAACAGGCTGGGGTGCACAAGGGGTTGGGAGGGGACCAGCCAGGACAGCTGACCCCAAATGACCACAAGGATAGCCCATATCATTTGGAGTCATGCTCAGCATATAAAGCAAGAAAGAAGGGGAAGGTTTGGAGTGATGATGTGTTGTCTTCCCAAGTACCCGTTTCACATGATGGAGTCTGGAATTCCTGGGGATGGCCTAACACGTGCCTGCTCGTGGGAAGGGATGAATGACTTTCATGTTTTGCTTTGCTTGTGTCCACAGCTCTTGCTTTACCTATTAAACTGTCTTAATCTCAACCCATAGAATTTTTTTATTTTTTTTCTACCAATTCCCTCCCCCATTCCACCAGGAGAGAGTGAGTAAATAGCTGTGTGGGACTTAGTGTTTGCTGAGGTTAAACCATGATGCCATGAATAATAACAATAACAATAATAAACCAAAATTTTTCAATATTTTCATCTTTAGATTTTCAAGAGGTGGACTCTCACTTTATGTCAGGTGGTTTATTATCATTATTGTGAGGAATTAATTAAATGAATAATCCACAAGTTGGCTATAAAGCACCTTTTTAGATGAAATGCCCTGTAATAGAAGTCCCAAGGAAAATGGGACTTTTGCATTGGCAATATTCAGAGTAAGACACCACTGAAAATGCTGACTTCTTAAAGGAAGGCGGACAAATGAGATAGAAACTCGTGTCTATTTGTTCTTAAAAAGGAAAAGGAGTATAGCTGACTTTCATTACTTACATAAAAACAAAGTCTTCCCTCCTCTCAAAACAGTGCAGTTCCTCATATTTCAAATTCAGTATGAACCAGACAGCCCTACTGTGCTGCCTTAGTAGCCAGCAATAAACTCCCAGCAGCTGTTATCTCTTTTCACTGGACTGAAAGACACATGAGGGCATCAGAAAAAAGGAAAGACCTCATGGACTCTCGATGCACAAAATCTTCTAATATCTTAATTCATTGTTCCCTGTCCTGCATTAAGCAATGAATGTGAAGTTTGGAAGTAACCACTCAGACAGTAAGAGATCTGAAAGGGGAAAGTTTCCAAAGCATTACATTTCCACAGCAAGGTATGTCTTACTAGAGACATGATTCTAAAGCTTCTAAAGCTTCTTTCCTTCTTTCTCACACATAAAATATTTGCATCTTTAGAGAACACCCCACCATACTGATATTATGGAAGTATTTGGGAGTCTGCATAGGTTTTTTTTTTTTCATATGCAAAGGTAGGAAATACATTCTGTAGCAGAAAAGAGGATGTCTTTGCTCGGTATCTGATTAAGCAAGGGCTATGAAACAATAGAACAGAGCTATTACCAGGATTCTAACACTGGGATTAAAACTGTAAGCCATTATGAACACACTTTTGTTTTTAATATCTACCTATTTAATAATCATAGTTATTAATCATATTTGGAATGACATATTTGGAATTAGCATACTGATAATTTCCATTTTATTTTACTAAGACCTTCATGATGGAAGATAAAATGACAAGGAATTCTTAACTTGAAGGGGAAAATGGTAAAAAAAAATCAAAGAAAGATTTCTTCTTTTTCATCTTCATTTTCAGTCAGACTAAATTTTCATTCTGGCTGTCTATTAGTGTTTTTCTTTTTGCTTTGTCCTTCTTCTCTCCTCTTTGAAAAGGTGTCTAAAATGTTCCATTTGATGCTCTTCATTTATAACTGTAAAATAAAATTTTGTATATTTGCATTCTGAAGGAAAATCTATCACTGCAAAGACTTTCTAGTAAAGTTCAGTGAATAGATAAACAGCAAGCATTATCCAAATACCATGTATCCCAGAAATTATGCAAGAGCTTTAAAGATGCAAGGTGCATTTATGTCATTGACCTTCTCTCTGAATGTTATCAAGATTTTTAGATGAAAAACAACTGCTGTCAAGACACTAAAAAGCCCCCAACTTATTATTCCATTTGAAAATTTGTCTCCCTAGGAATTTATATAGAAATTGTGACGAAGAATATTTTTTGCTCTGATACCAGGAAAAATGTTCTGTGTGTTTCACCAAAGAGGCTAAAAGATGCTCTGTTTCACCACTCTGTTCCAGTATATCCTGCAGCTGCACCTGATTATGAAGTGGGGTTTAGAGACTGAATTCAATAATAGAATTGTTTCACAATTGTTGTCATACTACTCAAAATTTAAAATAGTGACCAATCACTAATCCATACTATCTAGAAAACCTTCAAAATTATTGTTAAATTGTAAATGGATGCAAAAGGCTTTTAAAAAATGTTATTAAAGTTAAGGGGAGAGATCATACCTTTCCTAATACTATTAGTAAGTAAAAACACAAGAAACATCAATAAACATACAACTAAAAATAACGTAGCAGAAAATAATAACCAGCTTAATATGTAAAAAAAAAAACAAAAACGGGCATTTTGATGTTATATTTTAGATCACAGGCGAAGTTATTGCCATTTGGACATCACACGCCTAATAATAGTGAAATTAGATAATTATCTAGCTGAGAAATAGGCAAGTTTTCAAATGTCCAGATGGTTCCACCACCCACCTCATTTAGCAATGCTTCCTTTATTCACACTGCTCTAACATGCTGCCCATTTCCTCTATTTGTACCCATTAACTGACAAGAAAAGGGCTGAGCTCAGAAATCAACAGGCTCTGACAGGAAACCAATTCCCAGAGGCCCTCTTAGAAGAAGGATTTTAACTGATGTTGCCCAGGAGACAGCTGTAGCAACTAAGTCCATATCTAAAGTAATATTAGTGAAGAAGGTAGAAGGATTTACAGTACTAAGATCTCTTTATTATTCTTGGTAAGCTGCACAGAATGGTCTTTAGTCCACAGGAAGTCGAGCGTGGGCTCAGGAAAAGAGCCCTAACATAACTTATTTCCCATTTACTACTGAATAAAACTTCCATGTGGCACTAAGTGATCCAGCCACAAAACAGTCTTGTATAGCTTGGCAGTTATAAGGGGCAAGGTCAGATTTATGGTGGAAGGCATCTTCACGGCTGTGCAAACGTCTGAGAGTTTGCCAAGTTCTGGAAGTTCTGAGTAGGAGTGGCAGACTCTCCACAGACATGTTTCAGGCAAGGGCTTGATTTGCTGTAGGCTACATTTGTAAGATTTGCAGCCTTCTGATAGCAGTGGCACGTTTGGCCCTAAAGGCAGGAACACACAAAGCTCACCAGACAGATGTCATCTTCCAAAATACCAAGATTTGCTACCGTCCAATTAATTTTATGTTTATGGATATTACATAACAATGGATACACCAAATTTGGACTGTGTTTTCTCTAGGACTTCTTTTATTAACCTGCTGATTCTAAAAGATATTTTAAAGCACTTTTGCTTTAACTGCCTTTAAAACTTCGTTATGGCAGAATGACAAAGAGATAATTTAATTTTTCATATGTGCACAACAAAGAATAAATAAAATGGTTTTTTTTTTTCAACATTGAAAGCAGTCAGCAGATAATGAAAGCTTCATTTCAAGGTCTTTAGCAGTAACTGCCTAGGAGAGAAATGCAATTCACCTGACACAGAACAAAGCTGAGATGCTGTGACAACTGTATCTGTTCCACTGCCTGGGAAACGTATTAGTTAATTATCTGTAGGCATAATGATTCCCTGGCAAAACCCAAATTAAAATGGAGTTGCTACTGAGAGTTTATATTAGTAAAGGTAAATTACAAACCAGGCCTTCTATAATTATCCTTAAATCTTTCATTTTGGTCTAAGACATGGAGTGAAGGTTAAAAGAAGGCCATGCATGTTGTGAGGCAGAAATCCAGTGGGAGGACCAAAACCATCTTACTTCAGCACTGTTGAAGATGCCACAGATTACCAATGAAATAGATTTTGCATTGAAATCTAGTCCCCACACAGCATCAGATAGCAAAAAATTCATTTTGCTTGTAAGTGGATGTGTCAAACTATCAAACTTTTCTAATACAACATAAATAGGGGACGCTCTGGAAGTGACAGTATATCAGTCTAGGTGGCAAATGATCAAATCTTTAATAACTACAAAAATAAAATCTTAATCTAAAATCTTTAATAACAAATAATCTAAAATCTCTTAAGAAAAAAAATTTACATTGGGCACCCTTTCGAGAAGAAAGACATCTCTGAAGAAGAAAAAAGGGGAAGACTACAGAAAGATTAAAATTTGGAAGCCTTAATAGTATCAGAAGAAGTTGATCTGACCTGCAAAATACAGTCAGTGTAGAGGACTGAGCTGATGGATGTTTTCAGTTACTTCTACCTTCTGCTACACAATTAGGAAATAAGAGATTACCAATATATAGGCAATATACTTAAACTGAAAAGGAAAACAAATGAGACAGGTCCATAGATCAAACCTCAAAATGGAAAGAGAAAAGTGTCTGAGGCACTCTAGTTTATCTACTTTTATTATCAGTTATCTGTTTATAAATAGTGGTGTATAAATACTGTCATCCTTTTTGTCCTTCAGCTATGTCTATTATTTCAGGTAAAGGAAACATGAGGACTCATAAATTCAGTCCAATGACAAGAACATTTTTCTCTGGTTGTCTTAATAAATGACTGCTTTTAAAATATTAGTGTTTAAAATTATTCTTTTGAAATATATACAGACACATGCTTCTTCAAGAATTACGTTCTTACTCCTTCCTTCATTACAACATATACATTAGGAAATGTCACTATTTCTGAATATGAAAAAGCTTGAAAAAAGTTTTACAGTTTTCTCTCACACATTTCAGACTAAAGGTCTCCCCAAAAAGTCAAAAGAATCAAGAGCCAAACAAAACCCACCCATTATTTGCATTTTTTCTTTTTTGAACTGAATGGAAGAAGGATCATAATCAAGGTTTTGGATTATTACAGTTTGCAATATTGTAATTTCCCAAAGGATTACAACAGCAGATTTCATCAGATTCCCTTAATTCTTTCCTTCATTTGCTGGAAATTTATTCAGGAAAGTGAAGTTTAATTTATTTTCCTGAAAAACAAGACAATGTTAAAAGACAAGACAATGATAAAATTGCATTTCCTGACTCCTCAATTACCAAATCCACTCTCCTTGTTTTACCCAGCTATGATGGCAACAAGTATTTTTCCTCTGTAATGAGTGAAACATCAGGATGGAAGAAGGACAGAAGAAAACATGACATGTTTGCCTTGGTAAATATTGCCTAACAGCACAGTGTATCTATTGGGAGCCTTTGTGCATTTGTGGTGAAAAACTATAATAAACTTTAATCTCTATGATTTCCTGTATCTTCTTGACTCAGTAATATTAATACTAAAGTGGCCAGGGCTCAGCAGCGAGCTGCTTTGACACAGCAAATACAAACTGCTATTGTTTGGCAGCAAACTTCACCCAGCTATGCTAAGGAAATAGACTCCTCTCTCCTTCTCTTTAGGTTCAAAATTTGTCATCTAAAGTGAAGGAGAATGTCCATCCAATAAAATAGCTACTAATTTCATTGTAGTTGTTAGGTTCTTTGGAAAATAACCCTCTAATAGGCTGTCCAATAGCATTTTCCCCTCATCACTTAATTTCTGATTTTCAGCTACTAGGCACTTTGTTTGGTTAATATACAGCTAATATCAGAAAATCATGCCTGTATGACAGTGCAATTCATTTTTTTTACCCTTGAGGCTAATCTACACACAACTTTTGTCCCAGTTTAATTTTCCTATGAGGAGGCTGCTTTTACCAAATTAATTAAGCTAATAAACCTTCAGTTTTGATTTTAACAAGCTGGTGTTGTGTTGCCTGTTACAACACAAAATGCATTTCCGTCTATTATCAAAATAATCTGTCCTGATATAAGTATATGTTTCTTTGTGTTGCATTAATAATTTAATTGTAATGCTTTTCACACGCTACAAGACATGAATGATATATTCATAGCTGCCAGGATAATTAGGATTATTGTGTAATGAGACCTCTAAAAAGCACAGATTTCAGGGAAATGAAGATGTGCTAGTACAAATAAAGGCAACCAGGCATAGGTAAATAAGACTTTGTTATGTAATGGAATAACTATAGCTCATTTATTTCACCCAAAAAAACCCTTAAAACAAACAAAAGCTGTGTTTAAAAGCTTGGTGTGGAAGGAGCTTCTGAGTCTGTATCTACCTCACACAACCCACAGATTTCCTGGAATACCCTCTCGAGGTGAATTCTGATTTTCTCAGGGAGAAACATCCTCAAAAGTGTCTCTTCCCAAGGGTTTGTTCCTCCAGAAAGGACTGCAGTGTGCTTTCAGAGGTATCTGGCTCTAAAATGCACTGTAGCCTACTTCATCACATAAATACAGTTAGCCTCCAAAGGTTATAAAGACTTGGAAATAATATATGTGTGTGTCTGACTCTTGGCATTCTTGTGCATATTGCTTTGAAACAAAAAAGTTTTCTTTAATATACAAAGCTAACAGCATCTATCCACTTATCAGTTCATACATTCAAGCACGCATTCATTTATTCATGACTAAATCAATAACACATTTCCCACTTCCATCCAAGCTGGAGAGCTCTTTGTTCACAACTTGAAGGATAAATTCAAGGACAATGGGTTAATGCAGTTAGAAGCGAGGACAGAGAAGGGCTGATCTAGCTAATGCTGTGCTACACTGAAAGTATTGGAGTGATTTCTGAGTAAATCACTGACAGGAAAAAACTATGTGGATTTTTTATTCACAACAAGTCAAGGAAAAGCTGTTCCATTATTTTCTTTCCTGCTTCACTTTCTCTTAAAGGACAAATGTGGCTAAAACACATTTTACCTTTGCATATAAAGGGTTTTTTACATTTAATGTTTGAGAAAACAGTGTTATTCTTAAGCTTTTCATACTTGAGAAGCTTCACTGTAGAGTGACTGAACAAGCACAGAAATGCATTTTATTAAAATGCAGGTAATAATGACAGGGAATTGCAGAGAAATGTGGATGGGGATTTAGACAACAATGAAGTATGGTCTTGACTTTTAAAACACATTTAAATCTTTACATTTCTAAAGACTTCCCCAAAAGCAACAGAAATACCTAATATATTATTAACATGTACACAATCTAAAGGACATATTTCAGTATAACACACGGGATTCTTACAGCCCAGTTCAGGTCACTTTTAATGGATGTCCAGCTAACACACTCTGTCAAAGTACTGCATAGCCTCTTTAAACTGAAACCTATGTGAATACATTCCATATAAAGGGCACTGCACTGTTCATGGAATCAGCTATGTTTTCTTTCTCAGGTGAAAAAAATCGGGCCATATTGAAGAATCAATACATATTATCATAAAATATCATAAAAGGAAATCCTTTACTTTCTTGTGAAATTTGAAGCTATCACAAATATGCAGAAAAAAAAAGTTGTGAGCCAACATCACAACACTACCTCATAAGGAAATTTTGAAGGATAAAAGGAGGCATAAGCAGGTTCAGTGTTCAGGACCACATATTTAGGAATGCATCCCCTACTAAGGCAAAGTGAAGGATCTAGCTGTTGGCTTAATTTAACAACACAGTACAATCCTGAATACAAGTAAAATTCATAAACTCTTGCTGAAAAGTTGGCAAGGAATTTGTTTTCTGCCAGCAAATGGTTATCTTTGAGTAGAGGATTGCAGCAGAGGGAAAGCTGGCTAGTTACAGTGCCAGTCAATACATACTTAGGTACTAACAATAAAAGAAGCTTTAAGAAGCAGTACACTCATGATGAAGATGATGATGAAGGTGATAAGATACTTCTTCAATTACAAAGAAGTTCTCAGAGCTTAACTAAGCAATTTAACCTAGGAGAGATCATACACATAGAGAATGCCTGGCAAACCTAGTGATGTTCTGATTAGGACTGCATTACTGCTCAGGGAATTGCATATCAAAATAGCTTGGGGATTTTTAAAAGTAGTCTCTCATAGCAGTGAAAATGCACACTTGTTATTCCCTGCCTGGGAAAGAAGTTCCTTCTCAAACAGGCAGAAAAAACCCACAGAACTCAGAAAATTCCTAACATTTTTTTTTTTTATTTTTCTTTAGTAGACAAACTACAAAACAAAAGACCCTGGAGGCTTGTCTGGGCTCATTTTCCATCAGTTCACTAAGCCTGATCTTGTATGAACACAAAGAGCTCCTGGGCTGTTCAGCTCTGCCTAGCCTGTCTTTGTTAGCCATCTCTTGAAAAGCACTCTGTTTGAGGTTTGTGGCATGTAGCCTGTTAAGAACAATTCATGTTAAATCAGCCCATCACATTAAATCCTAACCTCCCACACAAAAGTCTTCACAGCAAAAGTTGGCCTCAGAATCCACAGGAAGTTCTTGCACATAAGCAATTTCTGTGTTAGCATTTCATTAGAATGTGGGCTGATGCAATGGCATGAATGAGAGAAACCAAGGAGCAAAACCCAGTTTAAAAATCACAACATTCCCAGTTTTACTGCTACTTCAGTATCCTCAGCTCAGCTCTAAAGACTTTGAAATGCTGCTTGGCCTTAGTTTCTCTCCTGTTCTTAAGTACTTGGGCACTCCTAGGAAAAATATTTGAAAAGTAAAACTTTAAATTTTCAAAATAAATACTCAAGAAGTTCTCTTTTAATTAAGATGCACTCAGAGTTTCTGCCTTTTAGCAAAAGGTAGAAAGGATCTGCTTTCATTTCACCTTCTGTCAGTAAATATATCTGACTTCGGTTGTCACATATCAAGTAGATTAAAGAAAGAAGCTTTTTACAATGAGGGAGATGAAACAGGTTGACCAGAGAGATGGTGAATGCTCCATCCCTGGAAACATGCAAAGTCAGGATGGATGGGACTCTGAGCAACATGATTTAACTGAAGATGTATACATATATTAAATATTGGAAAAGATACATTTTATATTATGCAAAAAACATATGAGATGTTTTAAAAATGAATGCTTGAACTATTAAAAAGGAATTCAAAAGTTTCTTATTAATTCATTGTTTGTGATCTCTCTCTGTATGAATACTGTACTAAAAATTCCATTTCAAGCAGTTCTTCAAAGTCTGAAAACTTCTGTCAAAATTTCCTGGAATACTCTATGACAGAAAGTGTGAAGTTTTGGAAAGAAAATTATTGAGCCCTTTGGATCTCTAACCCTACGGAGAAGAAGCCTTCTCCATACAAAAGCATCATTGTCAACTATGTTTCATTATTGGACCCATGGTGGCATCCTTTGTAAAAGATATTTCAGATAATAATAATTATATTATATAAAATATTAATATTATAGATAAAAAGATAA